>OZ023166.1:14501084-14746084 GCA_963678695.2 Diplodus puntazzo | reverse complement strand
AAAAACATGTGTCCGGACGACTGTATACATTTTGCTCTACGTTCTTAAGCTCACGGTTTAGACATCCTTATTTGAGGTAATAACCTTTATGGATTTTAAGTTTAGTTTTTGCGGTTGTCCACAAGTATGATGCTTACCATTTCAAAGAGTCGTGCAGCGACTGAATCATCCTCCAGCTCTCCATGGGTTTTTGTTTTAAGTCCGCCAGGCTCTTGGCTGAGAATACTGATGGCATCCCTTTTAAAACTAGAGCACGTCTACAAGTTGTACCCATTGAAAGACGGGGCCAAAAACTTGACCATCTGCAATCAGCTTATTTAAAATATCAGCTTATTTCGGGCTAACCAATAACTGTTTCAGATGTTACCTGAATACCTGAACAAAGTGAAAATGACGTGACACCAGTATCACTGCTTACAGAATAAGCTGCAAAATGTGTCTATATAAAAGAGGAAGAAACTGTCAACAATGAAGAGCAATAAAAGATGAGAACGATGACTCGGCTGTGATTTTGAAAAGCAATCCACTGGTCTATTACTTAGAAACAAATGACCAACGTCGCAGAATTTTCAGTGATATCACTTGTTTTTAAATGTCAGCCATTCTTCTTCTCTTTCAAAACCTGGTGCCCACGTCACCCACATACAACTTAGTTACTGAGTGACATCACCCGAGGCAAATGTCAGATTACACGCTGCTTCCTCTGGAGCCACAGGAGGCTTTATCCCACTTTGTAGGACTCCACAAGACCTTTAAGCGCACTATAATGTTTAAAATCGGTGGAGTTGCCCTTTAAATAAACGATAAACTAAAATTGTGTGATATTTGCAAAGGAGTCCGATCGATGTATTGTGTTTTCTGACTGACAGAGATACAGAGGAAGCCTGTATTTGCTCTGCTGTGGAAACACAAAGGTCTGTGGTCATGGTTGTCAGCCTCAGTATGCACTCATCTCTTCTCTCCCTCCTCTCTCTGCTGCTGCTGCTGCTGCTGCTGCTGCAGATGATGATGATGATGAATGACCCGCATGTTCCTCCTCTTGCCTCACGATGGCGCCCTTTGCTCAGGCTACTGTGCCGCGTAAGAGGCCTAATAACACCAGCAGTCCCTCTCCAGCTGACACACTGAGGGCTTCAAGTTGCAGCTTTCAGAGGCGAAGAAGAAGAAGAAGAAGAAGAAGAAGAAGAAGAAGAAGAAGAAGAAGAAGAAGAAGAAGAAGAAGAAGAAGTTGTGGATAGGCCCCCCTCTCTCCCGGTGACTGGCTCTGTTCGTCACATCGCGTCAGAGTAAACAAAACGCTGACGTGAGTCCGTCTCCTCTTTGGCAAAGTCCTCAATTGGTCGGTTGAGCTATAGGTGTGATTCAGTGGCGGTACAGTGCGGAACCAGAGGAGTTGCGCTGACCTCGAGCTGGTGATCAGAACAGGGGAACGGAATTAGATCCGCGGGCCTAAACAGCCCTCCAAATTAAAAGTCTCATCGCTCTGAGGCAGCCGGTCAAACAACGTTGTATATCAATGGACATTGAACGGATTTTATTTAACTGCATTACTAGCCGGAGAAATAAAATGAATCAGTCGAGTGTGTGTAGAGTGCACCGAGGTCGCCAACAAGCATTAAGGAACAATAAAGATGTTCGATTAAAGCCAAATGAAAGCTCATCAGCCGGTCGGAATTAGGCCTGGCTGCTTCACGGTTCATGGTCCACATTTAGAACAACGTGGCTTCCAGCATTTCATCTTTTTTCTCTTCTCCTTTTTTTTCTCTCGTTTAATCGCATTAATCCGCGAATTGTCACGATATAGACAGTTTCAGAACTATGATGGGGTGGGGGCACGGGTGAATCGCTCATAAAGCCACGTAGGCTGACGGCTCTCTGAAGCGGCATCCTGCGTCACCAGCCGGCGTGCTGAAATCTCATTACGCGTCCCGTTTATTCCAACAATCAAACGGTCAGGCCGAGGCCCTCACGGTGGGAGCGCTGCCGTCGCACGCCCATTAAGAAACCGCCACCACCCCTCCACCCCCCTCCGTATCCAGGCGGCAATGATTGGAAATGATTAGGAAAAATAAATACAAAAAAGTTACTGTAAATACAGAAAGCCGCAATCTGAGAGGAGTCGTTTCAGCACCGGACAGCTCCGGACTCCCCAGAGGCCTTGAACTTGGTCATCGGAAGCCTGATCCTCTCTCCCTCCTCCTCTTTCCATCAAGTCATACGAAACCACCACCACCACCAACACCACCACCACCATCACCACCAGAGATCACTTCCCAGCTCAGTCATAATCATAAAAAGTCTAATTGGACTTATTGATGACGCTTGGGGGAGAAAGAAGGGGGGGGTTGAAATTGATTCCTACCAGCCGTCACATGGTCCGGAGAAGAAAAAAAAGTTCCTGAATTTTGTGTGTGTGCATTAAGACCATTTTTTATTTCATTTTATTTTATTTCATTTTTTTTTCAAAAAGAAGAAGAAAGTTTGGGAGTAAACTTCCATCTTAAGGGGGGAGGTGATGGTGTGTGTTGGGGGGAGTCTGACGGATGCATCGATGAGGAAGGAACTGTACTTTTATATTCCGGGAGGCAGACTTGATGACGTCTATAGCATCCTTAATGTGACTTATTGGAGGGAGGAGGGGGGGGAGAGAGAGAGAGAGAGAGAGAGAGAGAGAGAGAGAGAGAGGGGAGAGGGGAGGAGGAGGGGGGAGGGCAAGGCTCACGATACATGGATAAAAATCCAAGGCAATCACAGCACAGGACAAAAGTTTAGAGCAGCGATATGTAGACGAACAGACGGCGCACTTTTTCCTCACCGAGTTTTTTGTTTGGCCGTGCGACCCGCCGAGTCCTTTTAATTGCGCGTAAAAAAAAGTGAGATAGGCTGTTCTGAGGGGAACATAAGGAGGCGACGGAGGCGCTTCAGCCAGGAAAAAGAAGTGCCGTGAGAAAAAGAAACCGTCTCTCTCTCTCTCTCTCTCTCCATCACACACACCACCACCACCACCACAGCCGCGCCCGGATCACATCCTTACAGCACAGCGCTCTCCCCGCTCCCCTGCTATAGGTATGTGCTTTGTCTGCGGATTGTGAGAGGTTCAGTTGATGGAGAGCGAGATAAAGTAAATGGAAACTATTCTCTTTTTTTTCTTTTCTTTTCCTGCACTGCATGGAGACCCGCACGTTTTTTTTTTTCTTTTAAAATGACTTTGCAGAGGATTCGGCGTGAATGCCACAGTTAAACTTTTACGCAATGGAATGAATTAAAAAGCAGACAGGGATGTTTTTCTTTTTTTCTTTTCTTTCTTTTTTTGATGTTGTTCTTGCTTTGAGCAAAGTGGACGCTTCTGTTCATTCCAGTTATTGCAAAAACAGTGTGGCGCTCGATCCGGTTGTGTAGTTTGCGCTGAGAGAAGTAGAACCGCATGTGAATCTGAGAGAACAAAGAGCGAGCACGATTGTTTCTATATAGGAGTGACTAACCTGTCTCATGTTTCGTGTGTGTGTGTGTGTGTGTGTGTGTGTGTGTGTGTGTGTGTGGGGCGTGTGTGGGTGTGTGTGGTGTGGTGTGTGTGTGTGTTTCTTTTTTCTAACAGCATGGCCAGTTCGAGTAAAGCGACTTTAATCTTGCTCATCTACGGAATCTTAATGCACTACAGCGTCTTCTGCACACATATCGGACTAAGTTACCCTAAGATTAGGTAGGTATGCGCTTCATGCATCTTCACAACCTAACACTATAATGGCATTTGTTAAATTCATCCACGTTTAAATGCTCCAGAACATTATTTTTTTTATTCAATGTATTGTGGTAAAGGTAAAGTCTTATTTGCGTATTTGGGTTTTGGGCACTTTTACCATGCGTCATTGCGCACAAACTCATCCGAAATGGCTGGAAAAACAAAAAAGGAAATGCAGTTATTTCTGCAAACACAAACGCAAGTCCTGAATGGAAAATTGCAATGGAAATTGCGTAGAGGTATCTGTCCGGTGGGACGGTTCACAGAACTTCCCTTATTAAAAATGAGAGTGCAGTCAATGCGATGGAGAGCCCTGCGGGATGACGGTGAACTGGCGTCACCAAGGAGAGGCGAGGCGAAACGAATAGGAGAGCTTCATCCGTTTAAGATTTATTCTTATTTTTTTTCTCTCTCCTTGTGGAAAGCATATCCATCATTTTGGGCGTGGTTCGTATTGATTCTAAATTCGTCGCTAATTTTAGCCTTGTTTGAATAAGAACATTTGGCCGCACGCCTACAACAAAACGCGATCATCTTCACACCCATTGTTTCGATTCTTTCTTTAAAAATAAATAAATAACTAATAATAGTTAGGCTAAAGCGTCTGTTAAGAGCTGCAGCATCAAGTCGGAATAAAAAAACCCCCACATGATTTCCCGATGGAAGAAAAAAAAATCAATTTAACGGAAGAAAAACGTCATTAAAACATTTTTTAAATCCCTTATTTTTATTTTGAATGAACATTTCAATAATTCGTTTTCTGGTTTTATTCTTAACACCTACAGACACTTTGCTGCGCACCTCTCCTGCATTCAGCCCTCCCACTGATTTTTAGGAACACATGCAGACATTTTGGCATTCTTTCACTGCACGCGTCCCACTTGTGCACGGATCAAACATTTTGCGATGAATGCCCCCCTCATCTCCCTCCCTCCCTCCCTCTCTCCCTCCCTCCCTCTCACCCTCCCTCTCTCCCTCTCTCGCCCCCTTTCCCTCAGACTTGACAACGACGGCTTCGACGAGGATGGGAATTCATTATCCGACATGAGTTTTGATAGCAATCAGATTGCTATAAGAAGCCCGCCATCCTTAAACGACGACACGTACGCACTCTACTTCCCACCAGAAAAGAGGTAAATGTGCTCTCACACACCACAGTTTTTTTTTCTTTTTTTTTTTTTTTTTTTTGGTTTGTTTTGTTTGTTTATGACGGAGCCTCGGGGGCTGGAGTCCATTTTTAATGACTTTTTTGCTGTTTGCGATAATGTTCGCTTGCTTTGTTTTTTTGTTGTTTTTTTTACCCAGAGTTTCTCATGTTATTTGTTCAGTGTTATTTTCATACGAAGTGGCCTAAAATGTTGGTTCCAAACACTGTTTTTTGAATAATCATAATAATACGTAGAGATTAAATGTGGGCAGATGCGGGAGGATATTTGGATTAAATCGCACCTGATGTGCTTTTGGAGCTGCGGGTGGGTGGGAATAGGTGGGGGGACATTTTAGGCTACTTTTGATCATTTTGTCTGCGCTTTTTCTTTTATTAGTCACTGATGATCTATGTGTTTTGGCGTTTTATCATCTCAGAACAGAAAGGCATGCTGAGGAAGAATTAGATAGAGCCTTGAGGGAGATCCTGGGTCAGTTAACAGCGAGACATTATCTGCATTCTCTGATGACAATTCGTGCAGGGTAAGGGCATTTCTTATAAGCGTTCACCTGCAGTCATCATCCTCCTCTGTTTGTCCGGGCTACTGCATCCCTTGTCTATCATTATACGTGTTACATTTATTATTTATTTTTCGTTTTATTTTATTTGTCTCTCTCTCTCTCTCTCTCTCTATATATATATATATATATATAGAACAAAACAAAACATCTAGACATGTTCACGACATCCCTTTTCGTTTCTGTCTTTATCGTGGCGTGGCACTGCGCTCACGATCAGTCCCCCTCCCCCCTCCCCCCCTTCAGACTGGAGGGGCTATTTTTTTTTTCTTGAATGTACACTCCGATTTATATGCGATCAATCCACGGATTGATTTTTTTTTCTGTTGGCCCTTAATGAAAAAAAAAACATGCGTCAGAATCTGCTATGGGCTACCGATGAATAATTTATAACGTCTCTTAAAACGCTTAAATCACCGTTTTCTTTTACACTGTCCTGCTTGCCGCCTTTTTTCTCCTTTTTTCAAACGAAAAAGAAAAAAAACATAATTAGACAAAAGGCCCATGAATGCACCATTAATGGTTTGGATCATCGCGAGATTAAAAACAACAAAAAAAGATTTTCAAAATAAAATTACACAGTAGTAAGCGAGATTCTGCAGCTTTAACTCATATCTTTGTGTCTTGTCTTTGTTTTTTGTTGTTTGTGTTGTTTTTTACAGTGACGACAACAGCATGGAGGAAGAGCCAGAGCCCCTATCCAAAAGACATTCAGATGGGATCTTCACCGACAGCTACAGTCGCTTTAGAAAGCAGATGGCCGTGCAGAAATACCTGGCAGCGGTCCTGGGAAGAAGGTACAGACAGAGAGTTAGGAACAAAGGACGTCGACTTGCTAATTTGTAGCGTTGTCAAAGCGCCCAAACTGCCCTCCTGTGTATATACATCCAGTCGTTAAATCAAAGTCATTCAGATATATCTGACCAACCAGTGGATTGCGCCTGTGTTCTTTCAACATGTATTTATGTATGAAGTAAAGCCATTAAAATGAATATTTTAATAATAATATCGTTTTTTTTTTCTTTTTGTACAAAAGCACTTGATACCGCACAGTTATACTTTGTGGACCAATATTTTATTTTCATGTTAAGATGTTGAGAAAAACGAAAACAAAATGACTTAAAAAAAAGAAGAAGAAGAATAAATCAGAAAAAAAGAAGATAATTGTGCACCTTCAACGTTATGCGCTTGAAATCTTTAAAGGTCATCTACATATGCAGAAAATAAATAGATTTTGAAAAGACAATCAAAGTATTGAATGTTATACTTATTTTTGTAACCAACGTTCTATTTTTTTAGTGTTGTTTGTTTTCCAAATAGGCCCAAAGAAGCAGTGAGCATGCTATGTGAGGCATATCCGGCTTATCCTAAATGATAGATGTTGCCCTTGTCAGCCCTCCTCCTCGCTCCCTTAATGGGAGCTCTGTGGGTTTGTATAGCTTGCTCCCCCCCACCCCATCCCTCCAGGGGAATTCAGATGGCTTCTGTCTTACAGCCTCCCATTTGATGAATACCTTGACTGACTCACACGGTCATTCATGGGACTAGTGGTTAAAAAAAAAGGAAAAAAAAGATATCCAACCTTCTTTTAAAGACACAAAAAAATTCAATTGCAGGCTTTTTGCAAGGGCATCACTGCCTTTACTAAAGATAAAGGAAGCACTTCAACAGTATGCGGCAAACACTGCTTGCTCACTTGCCTCAAAGTCATTTACTGCTGGAGATGAAACGTGCTCCGTAGGACTGTGTAAAGATTGTCCCACATGTGTGTTATTATGTACAGTATAGAAAAATTACGCAGTGCACATATTCATCTCCATGTTGTCAGTCAACAGAGTTACTTTGGAAGGGAATGCGCTTCAACTGTTGATTGTACTTGGGGCGATACTACAAATACCCCTAGAGGACCCAGTAACAAGTAAGATGCAGGGCATGAAGCACCGGTAGAGAGGAGAAAGGTAGCACCTAGGAACATTTATCTTATTTACTGGTGCATGCGGGGAAAAAAACAACGGACACCGTTGCTAATTTTGCTCAGAAAAACTGCATGCCATCGTGCTTTCTTTTCTTTTCTTTTTTTTGTTGGATTGTGCTATTTGGGAGGTGGGCTGTGCTTAGAGCTTATTTCAGCACCACTCCCCAACCCCGCCCCCCCACCCTCAGATGTGTTGGGAATGTGAACAAGGAGGGCTAGAGGTGGTGGGAGCCGGTACTGCACTGACTTGTTGATTGCTTTTTTCTTTTTTTTTACCTTCCCTGCTGCTGTCATTGTGGATATCATGAGTCAAGACACTGGACCCCCCCCCCCTTTCTTTTTGCTGATCGCCTTTTCTGTCCTGGTAGCCGTTTTTGTAGAGATCCTTATGCTTTCTAGATCGCCGTGCTGAATAGTTGATTCGACAGTGCTGTGGTTCGTTGTTGAGCTGACCTGTGTTCATGTGCAGTGAGGGTGTGCTTAGATGTATAGAGATGAGGAGAGTGTGCAGGAGCTGGAGACAAAGACAGATCAAGTGTGTGTGTGTGCGTGTGTGTGCGAAAGAGAGAGAGAGAGAGAGAGAGAGAGAGAGAGAGAGAGGAAAAGTTGCGTAAGAGACAGGTTACAGCGCCTACAAGCCCTGGATGTTGAAAACAAAACAAGCCTGCCAGAGTGAGATCAGGGTCAATGAGTCTGATAGAGGATATCAGATGTTGAATTCCCTCCGCTTTGGTGTCAGCAGACGGATTAAGAGCGAGCAGAGCTGGACGGGGTCCACTCTGAGGCTCCCCCTCCTCCAGCAGGGGGATCTTCCCACTGACTTTTATTAGAGACATATCCTGCGTATTTATTCAATCTTATGCAAATGCAGCTTTACGCGCCCCTGTAATCCAATCAGTGGCCTGCTCACCCCCCCCCCAAACCTCTTCATAGAAACACTCCTTCTTCGATTCGGCTTCATCCTACAGGCTTCGTGTGAATGTGTGCGGACGTTTGCATATCAGAGTGCATTTGCGTTTATGCCTGAGTGTGTGTTTGTGTGTGTGTGTGTGTGTGTGTGTGTTGTGCGTGAACGAGAGGCTGAGTGAGCGCGCGCGTGGAGGTGGAAACAGCTTTTGGCTTTGGTGCCTTGCTTCGACGTGAGAATAAATAAAAAAAAACAAAAAACATTTAAATATATTTCAAAAATTCGCCACAAGTGACAGATGGCAATTTTAGTGGCCCTACAATGCTGCAGTCCATTAGCTTACACTGAAACTTCCTTTTACTCCGTTTTTTAAATCGCTCGGCTTAGTCTGCCCCAAGAGTAGTAGAATTAGGCTTTCTTTTTAAAAGCATGGCCAATGATCCATTGAGTGGAAAACATTTAAAAAATCCTAAAAAAAAAAAAAAAAAAAAAAAAAAGAATAGATCGTATATATTGATGGAGCAGGCGATGTGTGTGTGTACGTGTGCGTGTGCATGAGTTTTGGGGTGTTCAGTGTCTGTGAGAGTTGTGAACAATGACCAGTGTTTGTTACTGTTGATTATGAGGTGTTGTTGATTATTTTGAATATTGGTCAGTAAATTTATTAATCAGAAAAAAAAAGAGCCCCGACATCTTATTTTACGACGATGTGCATCACTATCCAGAAACGAGAAGGGTTTCAGAACATGACAGAGATATTGTTCAGATCATAGAAAACTTGCCTGTTGTTGATATTTCTGAAAGCGCCAAACGCCTTACTTCAATGTTTAATCTCTTATCTATCTGAAGACATTGTGTTTTAAAAGTGAACCTTAGTACAAGTGACATCATTATACACACAGGAGTCCTTATATGGGGTTTTACGTTTCTCAATGTTATGGAAGTGTTGTAAGATTTGTATGAATAAATTTTTGTAAACAACATTTTTCTAATCAATGTCTAATCTTTGAAACACATTATTCCCATGAACGAAGACAGAGGAGAGCTTTAGAACGAGCCTTGTCACACATTTTGACTACAGCTTACATTACAGTCTGCTTCTAAAAAAATTGAGTCCACACGGTCACCAAAGGCCACACATTTGTCCGAAACAAACACAAAGCTGGAGTCACATTACACACTGCAAAGTGAAAAAACGTCCTCCAACAAACACACCATCGACCACCGGGTTCTATCAATTTATCTTTCCAATGCCAGATAAACAGAGGTGAAACAACAAAGTCTGAGAATTCTAAAGCCATGGTGCGCGGTGCAGAGCCGCTCTAACCTATCAGCAGGAGGACTAAACATTGCACAATGTGCAGAAAGTGTCTTGCATTCATCAACCTTCACCACATAATGACATTCAAGGTGGTTTTTTAGACTCTTCGGGCTCCAGTCTATAAAAATGAAAATGGGGGGTTGCAAACATCAGCAACGAGTGATTCAGAGAATCTGAAGAACCATCCAGCATCTCCAAGGAGATCATCGAGATTCGCTCCGACTCTGAACTGAGCAGCCCTCCCTCCTCCAGGAACAACAACAACCTCGTCTTTCTCCTCACTCCATCCTCGGCCTTGGAAGTGCAGCTGTGTCCCGTGGGAGAAGGAGGATGGGTGTGGCAAAGGAGTGTGTGTGTGTGTGATCTGATCCTCATCAGCCAGCAGGAGTGTGTGTGTGTGTGTGTGTGTGTGTGTGTGTGTGTGTGTGTACACAAGCACCAGAGCTCAACTAACCCAATCAGAGAAATGTTGCATGGCAACGGTCCACAAAGGGACACGGTTATGTATACGCATGTGTCAAGTGTGTTTGTATGTGTGGAGAGGGAGGGAGATACGGAGATTGTGTGAGTGTGTGTGTGTGTGTGGTTGTGTGTCTGAGTGTGTTATGCGAGCTCCACACCGGCAGACCTTCAGCAGGCTCTGCATTACGTTTGCGAGGGCAGAGAAAGCACAGACGTACACTGTATGCCTCCCGCTGACCAACAGTCGCTGGCACAGGTGCTTAATATGATGAAGGAAATTCAACAAAATATATTAAAGGGGCACTATGTCGTTTTGGGAGAAGTAATTCAAACCCAGACTTTCAATATTTACAATATTAATAATAATATTGCACACACACAAATGTTATTTATTTATTTTTTTTTCCCAAAACTGAATAAACAAGCTGTTCTCAGAGGAACACAAGCTAGAGAAGTGGCAGGGTCCACCGAATATAAACAGAACAGTATGAAATTTGCCTTTTAAGGTCAGTTTGTTTATTCAGTTTATTCAGTCATGAAGACAAAGAAGATCTTTCTCTCCCATTATCATTTCTTTCCTCAAACTACTAGAAAGTGCCACACACTGAGTTGTACATCTCTGTTCCCTCGAGGACGTTGAATCTTGTGAGCTGCCCCGTTGCTATGAAAAAGTTGACAGATTTGCCGATTTTAGGTACCTGTGTGATATATAGGACGTCTCCATCCTTTATATACCCCCTCCCCCGCTCCTCCCTCTCTTCCTCTTCAGCTGTCAAGAAGCAAAGCAGGCTTAGTCCTGTTGACAAGCGCAGATTCTCAGATTTACTTTTAAAAAATAGAAAAAAAGATGGAGCAAGCCAACCAGAAGAAAAAAAAAATGTATTCATAGATGAATTGAATTTGATATTCACGCCCTGATACGCCCCCACAAGTGGATATTGTGACAAATTCTCCAATTTCATCTGCTTCACGTGAGGGGCCATCCTCCACCAATTTGTACATAATGTACAGTAATGCCTGAATCAATAAAAACATCCTCCCTTCCTCCTAGCCTCGCTCCGTCGCCTCCTCTGTGGTGTGAATCGCTCCACCTCTTATCTTCCTATTACGTGTCTACAGTTGATCTTGATTTTTTCAACTGGCTTGTTTTTTCTTGGCTGGTTCCTGGAGGGGAAAGATGGGAAGATCTCCTAAAAAAATTACATCCTGGCTCAAGCTGAGTTTGGAATCATACGCAGCTTTTAATAATCCTCCCTCTGCCCTCCGATGCCTCTAGACACGTCTTAATTATGTATAAGGTGTTTCGAGGGGGAAGGGGGGAGGTTTTGTTCAGGGCTTTTCCACTGGGGATACCCATGCTGCAAACCCCCCCCCCCCCAAAAAAAAGCACCACACCCAGTTTTCTTTGTCATGTAATACTAATTCATCCCTTGTATGATTAACATTTCTGCCTTTTCCTCCAGTCGTGTGTGTGTGCTTATTTACCTGCCCCCCTCCCTCTCCCCTCGCCATCTCTCTCGCGTGTCAGGGTTAAGAACACAGCGCTCACTGGAGAGGCCCAGACACAGCAATGATGCAATCAAACACACCTCATCCCCAGCTCCCTCCACTTGCACTTCACCTCATGAATCATTCAGTGGTCAGGTTTTGGGATGTGGGGGGAGGAGACTGGGGACGGTCCGGTCATGCCTGCGATGACACCCGTGACTCCGGCAGCCCTAAAGCCCCCTTCTCCCTTAAATCCCATCTTGTGGTGGGTTCTGTCACATCTACCATTAAGCGGGAGGCACTGTGCGGTGAACAGCAGCCCCTCTGGGAGCTGCGAGAGCGAGAGAGAGGCGACAGGCAGGGAGAAAAATAGATGTGGGCGAGGGCTTGCAGACATGGACCACTGATCAAGAGTTGCTCATGGCATAGAGGGAAACACTTTACCTGTGCTGCTTGAGTAATCATGGGTAACCACAACTATCCATCATTCATCATGAGGTTATATGGGCAGGAAGGAAAACGACCATCTCAAGTGTCATTTTCTCAGCTATTGTACTTGTGTGTCCCCGAGCTGAGTTGGGCTATGATGGGCACCTTGGAATAAACCCTGAGACTTTGCCTGTACAAAAGATGCTAAAGATATCATGTGTTCATTTTGACAGCTGATAAGATAAAAAAAAACAAGATATTCTTCACAAAGGAAGCTTTTGTGCCGAAAATGCTTGGCATGCATAGTGAAACAACCGTATACTTACACAGTAAATAAAAATGTTCACATACATTCTAAAGCTTGAATAGCACTCGGTAGAGCGCATTCCTCCGCCAAGGCCCAACAGTCCCTTTGTGTACTCACTCATAGATACCAGCCACCTAAATACTCCTGGTTCTTTTCTTCAAGGTCCATGCACTATTCCCTGAGCAATGGATGAAAATGTTGAAATTCTAACAATGTTAAAGAAATCGAGATAAAAGTCCTGGATACGTCTCTTTATTGGGATCCAAACCGAAAGGTAATGGTGCCCTGTTCTGAGCCCAGACCAATCCTCCATCCTCAAGTTTCTGGAAATCAGTAGTTTTTCTGTAGTCCTGCTCACGAAGTACGAATGATGATGCAACATTAGCAGCTAAGGAAATGACGACACAGAGAAGTGAATTTTTTTTGTCATGGCACAAACATTACTACAAGCAAAGAAAAGTTACCACTCTCTTTGGTTCAATTTGCACTTCCTCAGAAACAGAATGTAAAATTGTGAAAGTAAGTAAAAATGTTAATCTGCATAAACAGAGTTTTAATCACGTGGGTGCAGTGAAACCTTATGAAGATGACATGGAGTTTTAGCCTCCTATTTACACATCAATAAAGTCCCCTAATCACTTTCTTTTAGCTCTGTTTTTGGTCTCCACCTTCTGAGGGAAATATTGGACACTACGTAGTGTAGTGACGTGTACACGGGTTTATCAGTGCACCCCTGCTGAAACGCTGACAAGGCTAAACAATAACATTAAAGTTGGGACCCTTAAACCCAAAACCATTTGCTAAAAAAAATTATTAAATGCTTTCACATTACACATAGTAGCCACATTTCCTCCACTGTAAAAGACATGTGACCCAAGTCTTTTGGTCCAAGTCTCAAGCAAGTCCAGCCAAGTAAATTTGTTCTGGGCAAATTGGGACAAGTCACTACCCAACAAGTCATCGGATCGGATACAAAGAGAAACAACACTGTACAGGTGTCAAATAACTATATTATTTATTTATTTATTTATTTATTTATTTATTATAAAAGTAGTTATTGATATTCAATAGATATTCATTTAATCAACAAACTTCATAAGAGTTACAATGACTCAAGTCTACATCTGATTATACACATAAAAATAGCAACTACAGTGATGTTAATATATAAATAACGTCACTGTCATGCAGTGACTTCACATACTTGGGTTAAAGTACGCAGGTGCAGGTTCGCTTCTCAAGACAATAAAACGTTTTGCCAAGAGTCCATTTAAATACATGCCAGTGACGGCTCTGTCACCACGTCCGAGGTGAATCCTATCCATCGACGTGCAACTATTAAGCCTGACGTTTTAAAAAAAATACTGTGAGGACCCAAATGCAGAAATACTCTCAGAGGGCAGGCAGAATGAGGAACAAAAAAAAACAAGCTTTAATCACAAGCCGGTAAATACCAAATTTATCAAAACAAAAGCTAAACAATGTACAACAAAAAGCAAAGTACCAACTAGTAAAAATGCAAGGAACACAAAAAACAGAAACATGCCACAGGGGGACACAAGGAGACACGAGGAGACACTGGAAGACACGAGCACACACAAGGGCTGATACAGACAAGACACAGGTGGACACAGAAAAGAGGAGAAAAACATGCCACATGAGGGCAAAACATCAAAATAAAACAGGAAACCACAGAAGCACAACCTGAATCATGACAATTAAGTATAGTTGTATTTAGTTATTATAGTATTTGAAGGACTTCCCTCCCATGTAAGGGAGTCCTCAGTTCCGACTTCAGATTCCAGTTCAAGCTCTAATTTGTCAGCACACATTTTAAACATGCTTTTCCTCAGCACCCTCGTTCCCAGTCGTCAGTGCTACTTAACCGAAAAACATTCCCGGAGCTCGTGGCTCTGTGTTTTTTAACATCAAACAAATTTCTTTAAAGCTTTTTTCTCCCAGTGTGGTTCTCCAAAAGACATGAATAGAGAACTGTTGTGTCCCATGTGCTTTCTCAAAAAAAAGTCTGTCGATAACAATGTCAGTGGGGGTGTGCAGCAGCAGGTGGGCTCGTCGGCTTTTGAACTTGCTCGAGTGTGGTGACTTGACGTCAATGAGAAGTTGTGGGTTTTTTTTTTTTGCGATAAGTCATCTTTGGCTCCCTCAATGCCGTATTTCCTTAAAAAATCTGGTCATGCACGACGGCATCCGAACCCTCGCACATGCTGACCTTCAGAGTTCAGTGTGAGGTGAGCAAACAGACACCTTGAAGCTCCTTTGTGTCTGTTATTTTGCCGGTAGCTCGTACGCTTGCACAACTTATTCCAGTCTGGGCGAGGCTGTGCAAACACTGAATAATGTATCATTGCTGGAGCAGTTAGGTGTGAAAACTCAGTGTGAGATTAGTGAGAAGAAAAAACATGTTCATGCTCTTTTTATTCTCCTCCCCGTCTCTCCCACTTGTCTCCAAATGAAGGAGAAACGACACCCTATTACTCCTTCCCCCTGCAGATATCCACTGTTGCATCCCTTTCCACATCATTCACCCTCACTTCTCTGAAGTTGTGACAGATTTCCTGAATGAGAGGAGTGTTAATGAATGGGGAACAGTGAGAGACGCTTGTCGGTTTCAGGCTTCATGGCTTGTGTGCACATGAGAGTTGAATTTTCACGCTGACACACAGCTTGTGGTTATGTTACCTTTTTTCTTTCCTTTTAATGAATATGGTATGAGCTGATGTGAGTGCCTCTGTGTGTGTGGTGGGGCTAGCTTTAAAATGTCGACAAAATATCAGCAACAAATAGATCATGTGGGATGTAACGGCAGTTTTCTAAAGGCAAAGCTCCAGATGTAAGAAGTTCTGTGGGCAACGAAACACAAGTGTTTGAAAAAGTTGCAGGAGAATAGAAAAGCTGCAAAGTCCTTTTTTTTTTTACCTCTCTTTATTCATAATGGGACACTCTCGCATCACCCTTTGTAAAACTACATCTTCTCCATTCCTACAAACTTCTCGCACTTGAAAGCGTCCCCCACACAGAGATCCCAGAGACTGCTTCATCCCGACCGCACGCGCACGCCAAAAGGGTAAGCGTTCACTTTGAGAGGCGGGGGCACAAAGCAGGCACAGGCTTTTCCCCCGTCTTTTCGCTCGTTCTCACGACAAAAGGAACTGCCTGTCACCGAGCAACACACGGCTCTTCGGGAAACTGTCTGCGGCGGCTCTATAAAAAGTGAGGCTGTGTGATAAGAAGAGAGGTGTGAGTGGGAAACCAACCGGGCTCTTCATTCACACCTGTGAGCGGCACCCTGCGCTCCATGGGTTGCAGCATCCGTGAAGCCTCTACCTGCGTCTCCCACTATTTCCCTTTTGGCTCTCTTCCTTCTGTTCGAGGGCTCCCCTCCTACACGACTCTTCCCATCAGGGATCTTTTGTTGCATTGATTGACAGACTGTTGAAACAATCTTGGGTGTGAAGCAGTAATCCCTGACATTTAAATCTTACGTTTTGCAGTGCTGTAACTCCCTCTGTAACCGACTGAGTGATTCAACCTACGCCCTAGCTGCGTTTCCATCAACACGTTTTAATACCGCATACGGAAAAAAGGTTGACAAAAACAGCGAAATTCAAAAAGGAACTTCCCCAGTTCCACATAAAAGTTTTTATGCTCGCTTGAGGTGGTGGCTTTTTTTTCTCGTCAGAGTTATTGTGCCCTGCGGAGAAATGGAAACACCTTTTCTGAATAAGTTCTGACGTAGAGAACATTTCTCTCACATCAGGTGTTTCCGCTGACTGAAAAAATAGTTGTAGATTAAAATAAGCTACTCATTGTTCCACACAGATCTGATGTAACCTTCCCCACATTAAAGCATGGGGCGAACAAATGAAATGTCCAAACGTTCCTCATCAGGAAAACAACTATATACTGTATGTCGGCGATGAAAGCAGCTTTCAGGAGGAAGTGAAGAGAAGCAGTCTGAGGAGCAAAAAGTATGCGTAGGGAGGAGGTCTGGGACTTTTGTTCAGGAGGCTGTTGTTCCACTCCTGAAGCGATATCACGTAAATACCTTGACATGAGTTACTTGCGTACTGTAGGTACTCTTTAAATCTAGAGAAAAATATTGTTGCTGTAAAAATACAGTTTATATGTAAAATGACAGTATTCTAATGTAGTGTACTGTAAATCTACAAGAATAAATTGGCTACTGAGTTTATAGAATAGAATAGAATTTAATAGTGTAACAATCAAATCACGAGTTAATACTACCCAATAAAATATTGAAGTTTTACAGTAATGTTGTGGTTGGGATAGCAAATTACTTGAATATGATTATAAACTGTTGTGAATTTACAATAATTAAAGACGATTATTGCAATGTGATATTGTAATTTAAGATCATAATATTGTGTTTTCACAGTAAACTTTTGTCTGGTTACAGTAGAAACATAATACATTAGTCATTTTCAGGTATATTACTATAAACTAACTACTGTACGGAAACTTAACTTTACTACCATTGTCAGCCAGTAATTCATTGTGAAATTACAGTAACAATTTTTACAGTGTTTGTTTGTAACTGAAGTCACGGTAGTAACACAGTGCTTTTAACCCACACTATGATGTTTTTTTTTTTAACTAACCAAGTAGTTTTTGTGCCTAAACCTCACGTAACTGTGACTGTACGACAAAAGTCTGGATTCCTGTTTCTGGTACGCTGCAATGGTCATGAGTTTCACATAATTGTTTTGGGGTCTGGCTCATTACAAGTGTTTTTAAAATGGGAAGTCTAATCTTTTGTTGACCCATCCATTCATCTCGACTTCCTCCATATACATGGACTTTGTTGCTTTATAACAGTGTCACCAGTGTTTTGGCATTCCTCTACTGTGTTGGTGTGATGGATTTTGTTTTCATCATGCATTAAATCAAGAAGTACAGGTTATTAGATGCAAATCAGGGCTGTATTTTATGGACTGATAGTCTCTCTGGCTGCCTCTGATCACAGTCTAGACTGAGTACATGTATTGTGTTGGATCAGCAACAACATCGCATTACAACTTGTCGTATCTATGTCCAAGTACTCATACAGGCACATTGTTTTTCATGGTAAAGATACAGTAAGCACTCACTGTCGCTATAGATGTCAGACAGCCTGTTTTCCTTCTATGAACTATAATAAATGAGTGAAAACAGATAAATCTACATCTCTTTCCCATCATAGCGCAGATATTCTTGTCTCTTTAGATGTAGTCACTGTGTTAATTTCTGCGTTCTGTTATTTGCAGCCCAAGAAAAAAAAGCTCATGCCTGTTTGTTTTGGGGTTTGGCAGCTGCTATCAGTCTAATGACATCACCGTACTGGCACAGTGATTACTGAAAGATGCAGTGAAAACAATGATCGCTGAGCATTAAAGATGTCTCCAAATAAAAACAAACACTTCGCAGATGATCATTTTAAGCTAATTTTATTAACTGATCTTACGCTTAGCCAGAGCGACACATACTGAAGATGATCTAAACATCGGTTTCGTACATTGGAATGAAAAGAAAAGGAACCTCAGTTAGGACAGCATAAACATATAAATAATAAGCATCAGACGAGGTTAGCAATCAAGTCAACCTTGAGTAAGCCCTGTGCAGATTGATCACATATTTACAGGCACTAATCACACAAGAGTTAAAGATAAGTCCAGTATTAAAACAGGTCTTCTTCAAGTGTTGTAAATGCATTTGTGACTGACAGACTATAAATTCATAATAGTGTTTATTTGGTGTAAAAACTATGGGCATGTGGACAGATAAGAATCAGTGCCAATGTTGTGCTCAGTGAAGCCGTTGAACAAAATACAGAAGCTTTCCGAGCTTTATACCTTTGAGATCCCCTGTCAAGTTAATGGCTCAATTCACAGCTTTTCTTGAAAGTGGGAACAGAGTGAAAAAAAAAAAAAACATTAAGTAAAGGAAAGGAAGAAAATAGAGGGGGAAAAGAGGAAAAATGTATTTAAAAGATACTTTTGTCATAACTTAAATGAACATATTAGTTTGACAGATTCCAATCATTAATAGATTTCTCCTATTTTCTGTCATTTACCTTCCAAATTTGAATAAGCTCATGACCAGGACTACGTTTCCAGGGGCGAGAAGACACAGCAGGTGGGTAGGGAAGGCACATAGTGGCAGAGGGGAGAGTGAGACCCAGATTATTTTCAGATTTTACTCTGTGATTTGAGGATTTATTTTGACCAAACCACAGGTGTCTGTGGAAAGAGTAACAAGACTATTGTGGGGAGTTTTATTTAATTAATGACAAGAGTGATTGAAGCACGCTTTACAATGAGTTAAAGAAGCAATAAAGCTCACCTCAATTCGGTTAAAGAGAGAAACTTGAATTCAGATGGTTTACTGTTTTATTTTGTCTGTTGATGAGGAAAATCAGGTGTAAAATGTTTCCTTTATGGGTAACTCGTTGATTCTATATCTCCTAGCTGAAACTGCAGGGGCTGTCACACTATTGCATGTTGATGTATTAAAAGACAGCACGGGCTGGGGCTAGCTTGTTAGCATGCCATCTCTGCAATACAATACATTGGCTTGTTTTAGCTTATGTCATCACTGTTGTTTCTTCACACTCTGTTCATAATAAAAGTTTATTTTTTGAAAGTTGTCAACTGAAATTCTGGCCAAATTGCCTCTTAATGACCCAGTTCAGCTCATTGGGTTTCAGACTGCATGTGGTCCTGAGTGTAAATCACTACTACAGATTGTCTGCTCCGATGGCTCAGATGCTTTATTTCCTTAAGCTAAGTTAATTATAATTCATGCAGGTGAGAGTCATGCATCCATCTTTCATTATAAATAAGCCCCACTTTTTAACATCTGCACAACATGATTGGGTGAAGATCTTGGCAGAGTGCATTACTTTGTATCTATGACTACAAACTGATGAGACTGCTTTGAAAACGCCTTGTACAGCGTGTATTTTGAGACATAATTATAAATTCACTGTTTCATTCAGCTGAGAAAAACAGGGGAGCGTAATGAGTTTATTTTTAGTGTTTGTACTTTGAATATTAATTCATCTCTTACAAAAAAAAAGGAAACTAAACCTTTCATATCCAGAAAGATTCATGCTTCTAAAAGACTTTGCTGTTTTAAGTGTTTACCTTTGTTACCTCTCTGACAACGTCATTATCGTTCAGTGGCACACCAAAGGGTGGATGTTGATGACATCACATCTGTGATTAAGGTTTAATTGCCAAACCCCTGCTGATCCACCCTCCCGGTCATTTCTATGATCCGCGGCTGATTGCACAGCAACTGGACACGTACTGAGAAACAGCTGTCACTCAGTGGAGTCTCAGAGGTATAACAATGGCTCGTGGATCCAGAATACTCACCATCTGCTGCTGTTTTGCTGGACGTGTAGCGTAGGCCCATATCACTTCCACTGTTTGGTGTAGGAGGCATCCAGTCAGTGATTGACAGCAGCTTGTGAGCATGTTCGGAGCCATATGGGGAAAGACTGACTGTCGCATGTTGGCGCGAGGCGAAATCATCACTGTTTAACTCTGACAGTGTAAAATGCCAGACAGATGCCATTTATCTGTTTATTTAGGGCATCAATACATAGTTTGAAGCAGACACTGCAGAAGTAAATGACTTCTGACTTCTTAACTTTTGGGGTCAGTTTTCATTTCGTAAGTATATTTGAAGCCAACTTTTGATAAAGAAAGAAATAAAGCGAATGTGATTAAGGCACATTTTAGGAGATTCAATACAGTTTCCAATCATGTTTGCCAAAACAGATGTTTTCAGCCGCACCGTTATCTTTTCCCCACTCTAACAACGTTACGAGGTTCACTTGACATTTTAAAATACCAGGGTTGCAATACGTAACTGAGTTTGAGTCCCTTTATGCTGCATTAGAGCATAAACTAAAGATAAAATTGAAAACTGAACCTAAAGACACATAAAACTGACGATTGGGTGGTGCATCCTTACTTTGCAAATGTCCAAAAACAAATGTTTCCAAGGCTAAGTCCGGTCTGACTGTAGCTTCCATCTGCATAATTCCCAAGTAAGCTGACTCTGCAGGTGCTCCAGTCTTTCAGGAGTAAACTTTGTTACAGTCAAAACCACCCTCTCTTAAGTCAGGGCACGACAGACCAGGAACAGGGAAAACAAAATGCAGCGCTCAGAAAAAAGCCTCAGGCTTCAAACAGGGGGGGCGAGTGAGTTTATCGATCTTTGGTCGCAACAACTTCCTCTGTCAGCAAAAATCTATTTCTGGATCCACCATATCTCAGGAAGCCAACAAGACCTGATTTGCGGTGAATGACATTACATTACCTTGTCTCTCCTCCAGTCCCGGTGATCTATTTCTATCCAGGCACTCTATTGTCATTTAAGTTAAATTTAGGTTAGACGGAGAGACTGACGGAGGCAAACCCCCCCATGCCATATTGTTGTTGAGGCTGCTCTGCATGCCTATTAATTGCCTCGCCCCTTTGGCAAATCCACACTCCAAGCAGTTTTATCAACGCATGTGTCACATTACTTATCTAGCGTGAATGAAAGCTCAAGGTAATGAGCAATACTTTTCCTCTTGTCAGCACACATTCATGAGCAGTCTGATAAAGCAGAAACCGGAACTGCACATCGAGACAATTTGGACTGCTTGCACAAACACAGCTACAGCACGAATTGTCAAAACCTTCCTTCCAGTAGCTGGCGGCGCAGGATCCGAGACTCTCGGGGGCTTGTCTGCGGTGGCAGTGACAGGTAAGTCTCATGAGGGTAAGGGTCTCATGTTCATGCACTTGGATCCCACGTGCCGCGCCTGGTGACGAGGTAATTTGGGCAGCAAAACAAACAAGTCCTGCTCCACTGCTTTTACAAGGATGCTCTATTAAACTCAAGTGTAAACATATTTGCCTGCAGCGGACAAAGAAGGAGATGTTTTTACTCGGCCTCTCTCTGGAGAGAAAAGCTCCGGACAATCAATGAATACTAATTAAATTGACACAGCAACGTCGGGGCCTCTGCAAATGAGTCGCTGCTGCTCTGCCTGGTGATGCAGTGTGATTCATGACAATCTTGAGAGTCATTCATCCCCCATCAGGCCGTCATCGTAACGAAACTCTGGGTCAGCCCCATAATAAATATAGATGTTGACACACAGATTCTACCAGTCACAGGAGCAGACAATTCATGTTGTGGGTGGACTGGATCTGGCCCCCGTGTCCGCACCTGACACCCTCCAATTAGATGTGACAGATGCTTGGCGCGTGCGGACGCACATTAATACTCTGCGGCACAGAATGAAATCTCCATATCTGACACTGGGATTTCTGCCCCCCTTCGCCTCTTCCTTTTGTTCTCTGGGTGTATGTGACCAGATGTGGCCCTACTACAAATTTAATAAAGACGCAGAGATGCGACTGTCTGTTTGCCCGTGTTTGTGTGTGAAACTGGGTTGAGTGTGTGGAAAACACTGCACATATAAAGCTATATGACTGTTTGTGTGTGTGCATGTCTGGTGTGTGTTACATGTGCATGCACTGATCATATGGATTGGGTCTCTGAACCGCCTTATTAGCAGGCTCCATGTGTCAGTGGTTAATCCCTCGGTCTCTCAGGGGACACTCTCCCACTCCTTTCCCTCCTCCTCCTCCTCCTCCTCCCCCCTGGCCTCCTGTCACCCCCTCATCACCACCTCCACAGATGGGTCCTTTTATTTCCCCATAGAATACTAATAATGGCCATTGAAGGATTCCAAAAGGGCTGGTTTACTCCCTTTACACCAGCACCGCGGCTGAATTGTATGATGATGCAAGTGGTGGCCGAGGGAGGGGAAAAGGGAGGATCCAACAAGCAAACAAACACAACTTATGCAAACAAAGATTTTTCTCCGTGGACATTCAAGTGCTTCTTTTTGAATTCATGAAGAGCCTCTATTCTGACAGAAAGCGTCTGATAAAGCTGTGAGAATTGAGGAACTTAATTGTTAACACAGTTCTCCTCAGAATCATGATGGAAATGAATGTGCTGTAATAAAATAGTTTGGCGTGTACCTATTTGTCAGGTAGCCATATGGTGGGAAAATATAGCTCATAGCATCAAACAAGGGACATCGCCAGCAGCAACCTGAAAGGGGGGCGGGGGGGTGCGTATGCTACTACAGCTTCTAATTATAGAAAAACATTATTGAATGTCTGAGTGATGCTGGAGTGTATAGCAAACACAGTCTGGAGTCAAGTCACTTATATCTGTGAGGCAGGGTGAGAGGAAGAGGGAGGAGGACGAGACAGAGAGAGGGGTGAGGGAGAGCTTAGATGTCCCACTAAGCCAAGGATCGACTTCTATTAACTCCCAAAGCTGTTTTTTCGTGATTCCTGTAACAACTCACAACACAAGCCAAAATTAAAAGACTCATAAACTGTCCCAGGAGGATGCGAAAAGGAAACAAATGAAAGTTGCACCGAGTAACTTTGCGGCAGGTAGGCTGCTCCAGCTGGAAGCGATGACGTTCAGCACTGAGAGGCTGCCAACAGCTGCACAAAGTGTTGTTGAAACTGGGACAAACTGCTGTCGGAGGAACAAGACGTGATTGTGTTTTCATCTTCCGCCACATATTTAAAAAAAAAATCAACAGTTTAGCTTGAATGTGAAGAAAGTCACGACTAAAACTAATGCAGCCCAAACACAAAGTATACATAACAGCTGTATAAATACTTGTGTGTTTGTGTTTTTAAATACTTTATAATTCAAAGTATATGCCTCAGGACTGGGTCGTGCTTGTTCAGATTTGGTTCTCGTATGATGTGTTGTCTAAAATCACGGCCACGGGGTAAAAAGACAGGCAATTAGAGAGACGGGAGACGTGATATCATTTAAATGTAGAGATAATTGAGCACACTTTCAGAAAGTCACTTATGGATGATATTCATGTTGTTGACTGTTAATGCAAAACAACTGAAAGAAACACTTGTGCCAAAAGGGAAAAAGAGAGCCAGAGAGAGGAGAGAAACTCCAGCTCCTCCGTCACCTCACAGCTAGCCAATCAGGGTATGGGATGGGTGTGAATGTTTGTTTGTCACGTGGTTTGCTTGTATTGTAAAATCAGTAAAAGAACATGGATCATAAATCATAATCTGATCACAGCTATGCTTGTCGGTCACAGAGTTCAGCACGGGAATTGATTTACAGTCCAAGGTCAGATTCTTACTCAATGAAAGCATTTCTCTTATTATCAGGCTGTATTCCTGTTCTGTACACACCAAAGCAACCTATTACATTCTTCCACTTCCACTTTCTTCCACTCTCTTGCCTCTGTGTTAAATCTGAAGCTTTGGCAGAAGTTAAAGGTCTCATATTACGAAAAACACATTTCCTCTGGTCTCTGCATATATAAGCTGGTCCTCCCTGAGCCTACCAACTCCCAGAATGAGGAAAACAATTGATTCCTGCATGGTCTCTGCAGCCCACCCACTGGTACAACGGCGCTCCTACAGGCTGTTCAGATTCAGCTCCTTTAATTATGAACGAAAGGAGTCATTTACATATGCCGACCTCCTCTGCGAGGTGATAGGAGATATCCAAGAGGGGGGCGTCCATCCCCGAGGTGAAGTTCGGTGTGTCCAGCGGTAAGATAGCAGTGTTTTGCAAATATGCAATGGCATTTGAAGTTTAATGAGTTTAATGTTAATAATATTAAGATGGAGCTTGGTTGTCACAGTAAAAAGTCTGAAAACATGTGCAGACTGGAGACAGAGACGATGCGAACAGTGCCCAAGAGTTTGGAGACTGTGTTGGACACAAACACAGCTTTCACTAACGTTAGCTGCTAGCCATTAGCTATTAGCTACATGGTAGTAACTGTAACAACACATACGAACAAACTTACATTATTCAGACACACTTACCATTCTGAAACGTCCTGCTGCAGTCGCAGAGTCTGTACTTCTTCAGGAGCCTCTCCTTCTGGGTCCGGTTCTGGGTCAAACTGGTTCGGTTAAACTATCTTGGCGAGCCATAGCGATACATCCACCATAAAACATTAGCTCATGCTACTGCTAGCATAAGCGGCATCCTCTCCCTGAGAGTGATGCAGTAGGCAAGGCTCTCCAAGTAGGCGTTGACAGACGGTGCTCATTAGCATTTAAAGGTGCAGGCACAGCAACAGCCTGCTACCAGGAGAGCTCAGTAGAGCGACTTTTACACAGCTGAAATTCAGGACCACAGATGTGTTTGGGGCAATGCAAATCGAATACATAGTTGTTGGACCTCTGACAGCTGTGTGAAATTGATGAAAAACAGTATAATATGGGACCTTAAAATAAGGAAGAATTTCTTATTCCTCTATTGGTGGATTCCAGGTAATTCAGGTTGAGCTATAACAAGATTTCCTCTCACTCATATTCTTCTTTCTGTATTTTTCAAACATTTTCCGAGGACCAGATGGTTTTTGAAATGCCTGATATCATTTGGACTGTTAGAGCTTGTCCTTCAGAGCTCGCCTTCCAGTCTCCAGGCTTGGGGAGTAATGGAATACATGAAAAAATATGTAATTAGATTACAGATGCATTCAGTAAAAAAGGGAATTACTGACAAAATTGCCACGTTAGAATAAATAATGTATAACAGTCTATAAGCTGCACATGCACCCACATGACGACACTTCACCAGTCTCACCCAAATAAAGCTCTTGTGAAAATTCAGACATGCTCAGTCCTCAGTTTATTTCTTATACCATCCTTTCTTTCACCTGTTGATATCAGCTGCTCACATCAGCCGGTCACATCTAGCCAATAGCACAGTGACACACTTTCACTGTTAGGCTATCATACTGCTGCTGTCTTTTCAAATACGATTCTCCCCCCTGCCTTTCAATCGTGCTGCTGTTTCGCACCTGCCCACCACCTCTCCATCTCCACCCAGTCTTGGAAGAGTCATCAGCTTCATCATTTCATCAACCTATCTGTCTCAGAAGAGTCATCGGCCTCCACCACCGCCATCGCCTGGGCTCAGTGAGGCAATTCTTATTGCTGCTGTTGCTAATGGCAGACGCCCTTCAGTTATGAAATCTCCCTGTAGAGCATAAGTGCCAAAGACCTTCTGACAAGACTCATTATCACCTATCATCTGCTGTGATAAGCATTTTCTTTACTTCAGTCTCTTGTCTCTCCTGACTGAACTGGGAGTCTCCGGTGAAAGATCTTGCTGATCTTATTTCTTTTCTCTCATCATTATTTTACACACAGCATGCAACACTACTTTAATATTGTGATACTTGCAAATATTTGTGAAACTTTTTTATGTTGCGAAAACGCTGTGCTTATGCTCTGGTTAGGTTCAGGCCCAAAAACCACCTGTTAGGGTTCAGAAAGCATCATGCTTGGGCTTAAATGACCTGTTTTGGCTGGAGATGTCCTGAGGTGTCATTAGAAACACCCAGTGTCGTCAATACAAATACTGATGAAGCGATTAGTGTTATTTCACTTTGGACCTGGACACCACACCTTAGCAGCAAGTCTGTTTAAAAAACTGAGGTGTGGTGTTCGAAAGAGTATTTATCATATACGGGTCTCATGAAGATTAATGTGCCCTTGAATTGTGGGAAATGTAGTGTCCGGTGTATTTACAGCTTGACCCAAGGATATCTTTGTCTCTACTGCTTCAGTTTTGACAAACCTATGTCTCTCCCCAAAACTACATGGACTCAGTATGGCTTGCTGACTCAGATACAGATACAGATCTGTTACGGTCCCACCAGATTTGATGTCAATTTTAAAATGTGTTTGATCGTTTCTTTTTCAGATTCGTTCTTTCCCCTTACCCATAGAATCCGTATGGCGTCGCCTTCTTATGGCGTTTGTATTGCCCTTGAAAGCACTTTCTGCTTAGTGATTATCAAGTGTTATACAGATATAGAATATTGATTATTTAACCACTAATCAACATTCAAAATGCATCATATGAGCATTGGCTATGGCATTCCCAAGAGGACAAGTGTTAGCTTATTTGCAATACAAATGACTTGAAGTCGATGTTGCGAGGTTTAGTAAAAACCCCAATATGAGCTAAATGACAGAGAAAATCGTAACTTCTTTTGCTTGCTTGTAATTGTTGCTTTCCTTCAAAAGCACACATTCAGTGTAAGTGTGAGTTTACGTTGGCCTCCTGGCAGTTGTCATCACCAGCTGAACTCTAACTGATACCCTGTCTTGGTTTATCCACTCCTGAGTACCGTCGTCCACTGTGTCTGAGGAAGTATGTGGCATCCTCTCGGTCCTCCAAGGGCTCGAATGGAATAGAGTGGGACATTTGTCTGTATGAATATTACATTTTTTTCCTCCAGTCTAATGCTAAATTATTGAACAGAATGCACTCTGGAAAACAGTCTTTGTGAGGTTCATACGTAGGTATTCAGTCCTTTTGGGTCCTTTCTTTTCCTTTCAGTGTAAAAAAAGACCTCTGCATGAGCTTGAGAGATGTAAAGCGTGGTGGAATTCCTCCCTGCTGGCTACAGCACAGGCCGACTCGTCTGTCTGCAGAAGCAACAGATGGCCATGGTCTTGGGTTGCTAGGAAACTGGTAATCAAATACTTTAATTCAGATTGATTTGGGAATCTGAGGTTTATTAAAAGCAGGGTGAAGTCTTTTGTTATTCAGATGGCAAGATGTCTGATTTCTCCCTCTTATTTTGGTTGGTAAATATTTGATTGCCCTCAGACTTCGATATAGACTTGGCGCTGGGCTGTGGACAGGCTGTGGTTGTATGTGCACAAGGCTTTGAATGCCAATGATGGACAATGTCGTACTGACTGGAACCCAAGGAACGGCAATAAAGACGCTGTCTGTACATTTATACAGAAGATGGTGATGGCTCATAGTCTAGTGGCATCATTTCTTTTCTGTCTGAATGCCGTGTGCCAGTTTGTGCACTATGTTCTCATTCCCTACCCTTTAATTGTGGCAGCTTAGTCAGCGGCCTTTGGGCCCTGACACACCAGTCTGTGTCCCGCACAGTTGGCACCAGCCGACCCTTGTCGACAGATTTTTGGGCAATTGAGCATTCAGTGGTGGAGCCCGTTTGTGAGAGAAAATCCTTCTGATTTGCCAATCAGCTAAGCAATTTAGTGCAGAAGAGAAACAAAAAAAAGAAAGGGTAGACCCTTGAGAACGTTGTTGGAGTTTCCATGATTTTGTCTTTAGTGGAGCCATATTTCCTCATATGCAGTTGGCCACTGGCTGTCTCCATGGTCAAGTTAGGACTGTTTGTCTGGTTAGGTTAAGGCAATAAAACTACTTCGGTAGGTTTAGGAAAACATCACAGTCCTGCAAACATAGCATATCTAAAAAACAAACTGATATTGACACCTGACAGGCTTGTGTCCTGGGAAAGACCTGCATCTTGCTTTTCTTGCTCTTTATACTGCTAAACTAGAGCGAGGCTTCACACATTGTGCAAACTTTGAAGCATAGGGCGCTGACCACACTGCTGTGCTTGACGCATTGGGAGTGAGGCTACGGTAAAAGTAAAAGTCCTTTTATTTCTATTTTTTTCTCTGATGTTTTTATTTTCATATGTTTGGTACTGAGGTCATCCAAAAGCACTGGAAAGTAATCAAGTGACATAACTCGTATTATTGTAATACCTGGATTACATTACTCATTATATTTTGAACAGGTAATCAGTATTTGTATACTATGGAAAGTTTAACAAATATTAAGCCTTTGTGGATTAAAAATCATATTATGTAAAGTAACAACTGTTGTTAATCTTTTCTTTTTCGCCCCCATTTGCCACTGAGGCAATGGAAGACTTAAAATCTATGCTGTTCTCCCAGTACACTTAGTCTGAGTCAGGCTGTATAATGATTTTGTCCTTAAAGCAACTAACAGAAGAGAAACCAGGAATACCAAGAGAAACATAGCGTCATATTATCTTGTAATCACACTGATAAGCAAACGTAACATTGTCTATAAGACACAACCTTATAGACAAAACTTTTTACAACTGCAAAGTAAGGAGTATAAATAGTGTCTCCAACCTTGCAAATGTGTAACTGACTTCTAACTGGTTGTACTCTTTTCCACAACAAACATGTGGACATATAATAATATATAATATTATAATATATGCACCATGTCTGTAAGTGATCTGACTTTGAGCATCTGGTCACTTGTCAGCCACTCAGTTTTCAAGCCTTGAGAGCTGTAGTGATATAGGGCAAAAACGTAAGTGAGAGTCTGAATGACATACTCACGGCAAACAAAGTGGTTTCCAGATGTTGACTGTTTTGGACCAGAGTGTCTACCAGTGCCCAGATTTGTTGATTAGACCTGCACTGGCGCCGGAACGGTTAAACCTCCTCTGATGCTGCAGTGCTGCAGCTGGTTCCCTCAGTTAGCGGGACAGATCAGAGCTGATATACCATTTCCCTGGTGAGTTCATAAATAGAGGCAAACAGAAGACAGACAAATCTAGAGGAGAAATAAACCCGCTGATTGTTGACGTCGATGCTGATTGTTGAAAAAGCCACATTTGAGAGGAGGAGAGGAGGTATATGTGAACGCAACAGTCGTCGCTTATGCAAATGGATGTCTGTATACAGACACGCAGACACAATCTATATCATAATGCCACACTCAGAGAAGGCACATTTGCTTTCATGCCAATGAAACTGACCCACAATCAGCAGTAAAAAAAAAAATATTGAGCAGCAGAGCGACTGTAGACTGTAAAGAGTGCAGCCTTTAGTGAAAGTCTTCCACAGATGGCAGGAGCTTGCAGTGAAACTATAAATGGCTTCAGTTAGAGTGAATATGAGACAGAGTGAACATTCACAGAGAAAAGTGTGAGTTCAAAAAAACAAAGCATCGAGCAGCGCTGAACACGGACATCGCAGATACACAACCACTTATTTGCGATCGCCAAAAGAAAACACAGGAGGTTAAGCTCCTCATTAGCCGGGAAACCGAGCCGTGTGCATGCAGTTGGCCCTTTCCCCGAAGGTCTCCACAACTTACTCCAGGGAAAGGGTCAATCTTTGCAAATCCCCAGTGTGTTCTGGTAGACACAGCATAGACCTACACGATTTGCCTGGCATGCAAGTACAGCATCTTTGCTGTCATTGCAAATTGCAGCCTTATGTTTGGCGGTATTGACCTTTAGGGCTTAGCCAGACTAACCATTCCACACAGACGTGCAGTGCTGTTACAGCTAAGACAGGTAATGTTGTATTTTTTCTTTTGGATGGAGGGAAAAAAAACTCTTGTGTCTCAGGGGAGTTGGATCAGTTGGATCTACCTGCCAGAGCTGGACCGGCAGGTCGGCTTAACAGGCTTAGGCACAAAACTGCACTGTATTTTTTAGAGAATATTCTTGAATGGAAGAGATTGGGTTGAGAAACTTCTTTAGGATCCACTATGATTAACACGGCAGAGTGTTACATATGCATATGTTTTATTTTGCCCAAGAGAAGCAGATATTTTAGGGTGCAGCACACTTATAGTGAGAAGGCGATGCTCCATTGCTCCCGCTTCACGCTCACAATCCCCATTGATTGGGTCATATCCCTTCAGATCCAGGCTAGATGGAGAAGAGAGTACAATCAGACAGCCCATTACATTTTTTTCTACCACAATTTCCTGGGGTGATTATTGTCCGATGACCAAAATATTTTCTCGCTGCCATCTTCTTCTCTTTTTTGTTTAATGATTTACAAAGAAATACTTACATCTGTTCACATCTTCACCAACAAAATTATTCATGATTTTATTTTGGGTAACTGCTAGAAAAGGTTTACATACTTTAGTGCTCAAAAACACACCAGTTTTCTCATACTGTCCAGTGTTGCAACCTCTGTATTCCCCATGTGTTTAAAATGCTCTGTTTTAGCTTCTGTCTCTTTAGGGCCCCTCTTTCTGGATACCCAGTCCCCTCTGATTGGTCAGCTCTCTCAATTTAAGGTGGGACTACTGACCGCCATTTCAGTGCAAGAGGAGGAGCTTTTGTTGGTGCAGACTTTGAGCTTTTTACTGTCAAGATATTTTACATGCACAAAAGTCGATATAACACACTGAGGGAAAGAAAAAAAAAATTAAAAAGCATATTAGGTCTCTTTTAAAAAATGTTTAGGGATCAACTCAATTGTCAGACTAAATGTGGCAATGATTGTTGAAACTTTACATTTCTTTGTGTTGCAACACTGCATTTCTTTAGGTTCAATCTCCATTTTTACAATGTGGCTACTCTGCGCTAATTCTCCAGTTAGGTTACAGCACAAAAAACACTTGTGTTTTGGGTTTGAGAACCAGTTTTGGTCGCTACAGCCTCAGGCGCCCCAAGGTCTTGTTAAAAAACATCTGGTTATGTCTTGACAAACGTGGCTGGAATTGTCCAAAGTTCCAGTGGTGCAATGCTTCAAACTGATAAAACGTGGTCCCTCATCAAAAATATCCCTTGGTGTCACATTTATATTGAAACACAGTCTCAAACCGCAGTCAAGGTGACTCGGCCACATCCTCTCCAATTTAGGTCATAAACATGTAATGCTATCGTACAAATGTCAATATGGTACGTTGTCTATCATTAAACAAATGTGAACATACATATTTCATCCTGGTGAGTGACTATTAAGAGTTGACGTGCAAGAAAAGTCCCAAACCAGAATCAAACTGGGGAAATCACAGAGGTGCTGCATTCTGGGAAATATATTTAGAAGCAACCTAGAAGATCAGCTAACCACAACCCCTAAAAACTGTAGAACCTTTACTACTCAGAAAATGAGAGGGAAGTGGCACACAGTCAAAGTGGTAGCATTTCAGTTAAGGTGAGAAGGTTTTATTTTTTATTTTTCAAATAATAGAAAATATTAAATGCAGTAGCCATGCATTGCCCTGAGTGGGAGAAATCATACACAGATCATAAATCAAGGGGACTGACGCATGTTTGAGATCTACTTTTCTCTGATAGATGACAGAGGAAATAATACTCGAGGTTTAATCATCTCAAACATCCTTGAATTTCCTTTGCCGAGTTGGAGCTTGAGAGATTAATATTTGTCTCTCCCAAGAATAGATGTGAATAGTTTTGTCTCAGGATGATATCCTTCTCATCAGAAACCATTAGACGGTATCAAAACCAAATGTCTGACGTTTGCGTCTTCAGAGACGTTTCCCAGTGGCAGCGCGTCAACAACCTGGTGACACATCCAGTCCCCATCCGCCACGTTCATGGACCAGTAGTCCATGAGGCAGAGTTTCAAACTGCGCTGAATCCTTGGAATAAAACATGTCCTACGGATAAAACAGCAGAGAGCCTCTTTGTAAATAGAGGACAAAATCTCCCTCTCTCTAAGCCCAGGATGCTGCTTAGAAATCTCACATTTTAAAAGCTACGGACTAAACTTCAATAAAAGGGATGTTCAAATATGATGGACTTTTTGTGAAGCTCACAGGGTGTCTCACAGTGTCTCCGGCCCTATAACACAGAGCAATTTAATACAATAAAAAAATACCTAGTGAGCTGCAGAGGCAGAAAGAAGGTCACACTACTGCAGGCGTTTTATGGCAGCTGGTACAAAGCAGCCTGAGATGACACTGACTGACGGATGAGTATAGAACGTAAACGCAGTTTCACATAAGGGAATGTCAACACGAGCCTGTCGTACATATACGTAGGTGTGGGTGGCAACAATCCCCTGAGGGGGAGATATGATTTCTTCATTTATATATGAATAAGTTGGCATTGATTTGTACCGGAGTAGTGTTGGACTAAAGCCCGATTTAGGCAAATACTTGTATTTGTGTTAGTTTGTAGTTGTTTTTTATGTCAGTTTTCAACTTGCTCATTAAACAAGGTGCTCATTATAGTGTGAGAGGTTTGTACATTTTGTCAGGATGTAGTCTGCACAGCAAAACGTTGCAGTTTTCTCTCTTTCTGATCTGTGACAACGTCTCAGGAGTTTCATTAATTGTCTGCCGAGCATGAACATAAATTGACATTTTGTTTCTTAAATATTTTAATGTTCACCGGAGAAGGATATATATATATTCTAAAATATTTTTTTTTTTTTGCGCTGCTTATTCAAGCAAGGATAAGCTTTAAATGTACCTTTCCGTTTATCCAGACAGACTTTGACATCGTTGGGAATAGTGAGGAAAAACATGAGCCTGAGAAACTGATTCAAAGTGTCGATAAATATTGAGGTAAGTGGAGCAACACTAGCCGAATTGAAAGCACCCAAGACTCAGCGACCGGGATCCTGAACACACAGGATATAATTTCTGTAGTGCTGTTAACACGCGAGAATAATGAAAAGGCTGATAAATCGAGGCAAACGACTGAGCTAATCAGCTCTCTGAACAACGCTTGTGACAGATTTATCATAAGTCTGGATGAGTCTAATGATGGCTATGATTATTGATTGCTAAAACTTTAAATCCTCACTTATCAATCTTTTCATATCAAGAATATAAAGTGACTATGTGTAATGCCTGCCATAAGTACTGTATCGACAAACCCACAAATTATTACCGAACTCTACATTTTCATCTTTCAGCTCACTTTTTATGAGCAAAAACTGGATTTGTGTTTGTCCGGTGACTAGAACATTGTCTTCTACTGAGTGCTAATGATGCTCTGTGTCTGCTGGATTAGTAATAATGACAATTTTTACAAGGCAATAATATGTCAGGTGTGTATGATGATCCATTTGTTGAAGATTTCTAGAAGGAAAAGCCCTGATTAACACAGCTTTAAGACCTAGGTGACACAAAATGCATCTTTAGGCTAGCCAGTAAGTTAGCATGCTATGACTGAGCTTTATAGTGTTTCTGACACTTTGTGGTGGGGTGTACTGGTACATGTGTTCTTCATTCATTCACATTCATTTTACAATTTTGAGATTCAGGTACTTGTTTTGTTGTTGATGTTGTTGTTGCTTTCTAAATATTGTCCATCAATAAGAGCAAACTGCTGTTATGTCACAAAAAGTGCATACCAATGACGACAGGGTTTTCCGTACATGAATTTATTTGTGGCAGCCTACAATATCAAAATTTGCCTCTTCATATTGATTTTCTGTTTTCCGAGTTTTGCTCTCACTCACATACACATGGCATAGTGCTTGCCAGACATATGCTTTTACAATTTAAGTCTGACGGAACTAGGCTTTGGATATTTGCTGTTTATTACTACCAAAGCTACATTAACCACAGAGCAAATGTATTTGTCCCCAACAGTCACTGTACGAAGGTCACGGATTTAGCGCTGTCACATGAAGAATACAGCCGTCACATGCGTATGTCTACGTACTGAAACGCGACCACCCCCAAACCGAGTTAGGTACCGAAGTGTGGCTTCTCCGTACTGTTAGGTGCATGCTTTGTAGACTTTCCCACTGTGACAGGAAAGAGGCGTACTGATGCGTACAGTCATCAGCTGCTCTCTTATTCTAATATTGTCACCTCTGGCTCCAAAAAACAAAGATGGCAACAGCCGTGATGCCAAAGGCTTCAAAACGCTAAACTACAAATCAACAGGTCACATCACAGTTGGTTCACACTTCCAGGAAACAGACGAAATAGCAAACCGGTCGAATACTCCATGACTGTTCCTTCTGAGTGTGTTTGACTAATTCAGAAAGACATCACTTTCCTCTTTCCAAAGAGTTTGTAATCCGATTACAGTCTTAGTCGGTAACTAACAAAACATCCAACGAGACAGGCTGTCAGCTTGATGCTGCACACCCTATTAATTTAGACACACAGCTGTTTCATCTGCCCATCTGTTTCTGCTGGCACTGTACTACTGACGCTGCTGTATTGTGCTGTTCGAGTGATTCATTCTTCTCTCGAGGAATCTTGGGACTCGCCATTAGATCTCGTCAGCCAAGTCGTGATTGCCTCAATGCATCAAAGTAAACTTCTGGGGTCTTCGTGTGTCCTCTGTCATTTTTTCCTGTCAAGTGTACTTCAGACGCAAGTATCACATCTAACAGGTCATTGAGGACACACATGACTGCACAGTCACGCTCCAGTTTCACGACAGCGTATGGCGCATGCCGCATCGGGCTTTGTGGCAGTGAGTTGGCATTTTTATTGCACACTGGTCTGTATTTTGCCACCTCACCGTGAACGTGAACGGTGCTGACATGGAAACAGAGACACAATAAGGGGTGTGTCAGCTGTGATCAAGGTGACATGCTGCGATTTTGGTGTGGAGAACCGCTGGGAATTGAACTCATGTTAGGTCAAAGGCACATGTTTTATCACTCTATCTTGTGTTTCACATGACGTACCCCCCCTTTCCTGCTAATCTACATCCTGTTGTGCAATTTATAAACCACTGATGCCACCTGCACACTCAAATCTTCTTTAATTTGTGTACATTTGTTTCTTGTTCTGGGGCCTCATCTGTGGACCTTACCTGATGTGGGAAGAATATTCAATGAAGTGTACATTTTTTTTTCCTTTTATGACATTTTATGGGTTTATTTTATTGACTTATGACACTAACTTGTGAACTCACTGCTTTCACATCACCCACCTGAAATTGGAGGGCTATCAAACCATCGCCTCTTGGGGGTACAAGGTGGTTTTAGGTTACAGGACAGGCGGGGGCTACCTAGTTAGCATGCCAATTTCTGTAGACATCTCTGCAACACAGTGCATCGACATCTTTGACACAATGTCAAAACTGTTGTGTCGTCACATGACAATTGATTCATTTGTTTGGCTTTAAACCAGAATTGTGGCCATATCTTGCAAATTGCTCCTTTAATGAGTTTAATGATAAATCCAAAAACTTTGTTTTAGAAATAAAGCCTCTAGTGTTAATTAGATCCAGACAGATGCAACATTTTTGAGCCTGATAAGAAAGAAAATGTGAGTAGTAATTCCTCAGTCAATCCTTAAAGACATTACAAAGACAAATATACTTGATGAGGTTATAAAATAAAAGCATCATTGCTCTCAGGTGGATATGCAAAATACTAAAACATACCTAAAACATACAGTACTAAAGGCATTTCTATACTGTTAATTATTAGCCAAGATACACAAGATATCTCTGTGACAAGCTACGGTAATATTCACTGATACAATCAGGCTTTTATCTTCACAGCCAAGTTCAAACATTTTCTAAAATTGACTTAACTGATTGATTTTCGATAGACTGGGCATTCAAACCAACAGCATCTTCTTCCATCTACATTTGTTTTTTTATATTTATTTTTTTTGGACACCCTGTCAATAGATATGAATCAATGTACCATTGTATGGTGCCAGCGGGTGTCCAAAATAACAACAGATGGCAGACATGCATACCACTTCAGAGCCGGATGACCAGTGGGAACAGCATGAGCCTGACTGGGTTCTGCACAACACTGATTCACTATTACATTAGTCATATCGGTGGACTGAAAGAATAGCAAGAAGGCTCCAAACATTGTGTTTCTTCCCCTGGAGCGGTTCGCTGTGTTGTGAGCTCAAAATTTGGACCGTAAAAGAAACACATGTGCTTCTTCACAGTTTTGTCAGAATACCAGAAAAGAAGACGCAAACATTGGTGATTGTTTCCTGGCGTTTTTATTTGAAGTTAAAATTGAGGTTAAGGTAAGACTTTACTTTTTGTGGAGGAACGGCTGTTTTGCTGGAAAAGTAGCTCATGACTAATTGCATTGTTATCAGCATGGCCAGACCATGAAGACAAAGAGCGGACCGAATAACAAGGTCTGAGCCACTGCGAAGCCCAGTGATGATGATGGTAGGAGATGACGGCAGCGAGGAAAGTCATTAAAGGCAGCAACATTTAGATTTTTGCCTCATTTCAAGCAGCTTTTTCATTTCATGCAGGAAACAAGGATTTATGGTGTCACTGACTTTATGTGGATGTCTCTTTTTGATTGTGCATGTGTGATATATTTATAGTATAACGCCTTTTTTGTTCTTGCATCTCTCTCCCATCTCGGTTTGAGCTTTAGTCCATGCATTTCCGTCTGCACACTGTCCACATGTGTAGGCGTGTTAAGTCCCTGTATATTATTAACAGGAATCCAAGGGAGCAGGTCGATAAAGCCCCTGCCCACCAGTGTCCCCCTGAAGTCCTACACACAATCTCCAAGCTTTGCCCTCCCATAGTCATCTATGGTAATCACTAGGATCACATCACAGCACATCCTTAATCATGCTGGGGGCGGTTCTGGGAAGCCAAGTACGCAGTCAGTGAACCACTGACCTCAGCAGACTACTGACTTCTTTCATCTCGGAGCAACAGTTGGTACTTTTTCTCCCTCAAAAGTCTCATTTAGAAACACAAATCTTTCACGTCACAGCAACACTGAGATGAGTGAGTTTCAAAGAACAGGGTGCTGATATGAATGTTGATCATACAAGGACAACATTTACTAAGCTACGGCTCTGAGTGCGTTTTTAAGTACTTGCACTTGATTATTTCGTTTTTCTGCCACTTTATACTTGTACTCAACAAGTTTCTTTTTTGGATTGTGATTTTACATTAGAAAAAAAACACCTGATTACAAGCTTATGAAATACAATGTATTATTAAAGATTAAACAAGTGTGTCCCAACCTTTGTGACAAGAAACAGTGGCTAGTTTGGTTTCCATGACTCATTTTGGATAAACAGGCAGCAATCAAACTAGAAAGAGTTCTCCTCTAAACTTAGAAAGATGGTTCCATTTCAACTGTCCAAGATCAAAAGTGATGAATAAATGCTAACATTTAGTAATACAATGAATATGATTTTGTGCAGCAACACATTTTTGTACCCTATCAGTTACCTCACGACCTCTTAGATCTATCTCGACTCTCATGTTGGGAACCACTGGATTGAAAGACCAAACTTAAAATAAGATAGTAAAATGTCCAACATGTAAGCTATGGCCGTCTGTCCAAGGTCAGTCCAAACAAACCAGAGCTACCACCAACCACTGCTATCTATGGCTGGAGCTAGCTGAATTTAGCTAGCAGCTAGTGGTCCTGTTTGTGCGAGGCACTGCTGACCAGGAACTCCGAGGCTCGGGACAAGAAGACACGACAGGGGAGTAAAGGAGAGGCTTGAAGTGGGAGACGAGCTAACCGGTACAGAGGTTGGTTTATTTTGAGTCCTGTTTTGGGATTGTGAGTAAACAAAGCAAGTAAGCGAGATAAACTTGAATTCAGAAGGTATACGGTTGTATTTTCCGTTAACGGAAACGTGTACAAATTTGTTACTTTCTTGACATTTTGTGAGTTATTTTCTTTTATTCATTGGGCTTGAAAAGTTAGACACGCTGGTGAAACATAGCAAACTAACACACATCTTTCAGCTGAACGTTAAGGGTGCAAATTCTGGTCGTATGTTACACACTGCACCTTTAAAACAAACTCTGCCTTGACCACACAAGTGAAAAGCTGCTAGCAGATCATAATTATATATTAATACACCAGTCACTATTTTTTGTGTAGAACAAGAACTTTTACTCTTAAGTACATTGAGCTGCCAATAGTTCTTCACTTAAGTAGCTGGTTCTGTACTTCTTCCACCACTGTCTGTTTGCTCATTACTGTTGGTGCACCTGCAGCCATATTGACAAGTAGCGGTGTGTCCTTTCCCTGAGACAAACATCTAAGCTGATGGAGTGATCCAGTTAAGCCTCAGTGTGCTCGGTGATGTGTGTGGTCACTCAAACTCCCACTCCTTTAACGCCTAGAGAAGAAGTCAGTGTCTTGACTCTTTCATCACAAGAACTCCCCAATCGGATTTCCGACACAAAGTGACGCCAAAATAAGAAACTCAAATATTGAGTCGACTCATTATCTGCTGCATGTGGGCAAAACAATGAGCATGAATGCGCTAGCAACCTCGTAAATGTGAAATGAAGGTGACTGCATCCAATAACAGCTTCGAGCTCCTGATGTATGCAAAACAGAGAGATAGAAGATAATGAAAGATTAATGAGTAAATCTCTGCCCATGAATATTTGAGGAGGGGAAGTCTGTTTAATACATGATCATCCTGTGAAAGGCTTCCTGTACATACCACTGCCTCATTCGCCGATTCAGGGAGGATGCTTATTAGATTTTCAGGCGGATGGCATTTTCATTGCCCTACTCTCCAATGAGCCTCTTTCATAAATCATTTTATATCACTTTATATTTGGGTTTTATTCCTGGACGCGATATATAAAGACGGGGGAAAAAAACTGTCCTCAGATTTTAGAGAGATGGAGGATGATAAATGATGCTTCCTGGTGGTATTTCATCACAAACATATCGTTAATAAAAACGTGCCTCAGTCATACTCGATGTTCATAATGAGATCTTCAGTCGAAATTACGAAAGGCATCTGTTTCAAACACTCATCCCCTTCCTCTTCCTCCACACTTTACACAGAGCCATCATTAGACCATTTGCATCCCAATTTACCTCCACACTATGGATTGCTGAGCTTTGAGGGGCCACACTTGACATAGCATAGCTCTGTAGCTCATAGCTCTAACTGCTTCTGTGACTGACACACGGAGAGGGATCAATGGATTAGTTTCCATGAGATGGGTGTTCTTGGGGGCCGCAGACGTGCCCGCACATGCTAAGAGTGGGATTACGGCGAGGCAGACAGGAGCTCTCTAGTCTGACGGGCGCCCGTCGGCCCATCTCGCAGCTCAAGATGGTGACAAATGAAGAACGCTGCCAGCAGAGTGCACTCACATCTCCAACTCAATCACACTGAGTCAACATTGGAACTCACACTGTCAATCAGGCGCGTCCATTTATGCAAACATGCGCAAATCAGCAAACATCAGTACACAGCCAGTCACAGCGGTACTTGCTTACTTTTACATCAGGGTTTCATGCATGCCTTCATTTCTGGAGCATTACCTTTGTTGTCTGTGTGTGTGTGTGTGTGTGTGTGTGTGTGTGTGTGTGTGTGTGTGTGTGTGTGTGTGTGTGTGTGTCTGTGTGTGTGTGATTGTGTAATCCACCTGGCTCTGCTGCATTTCTATTACGACCTTAGACTAACAAAGAAATCTCTATGATGGAGGATCAGCCACATTCCCTACAGCCACAATCTCTATCAAACCTAAGCGGTGCCCAGATTTAGAGAAATATGAGGGACACACGTTCTTCATTTCTCCATCACATCCGTCGCCTTGTCAGAATGTTGAGGTTATGTAATTACCCAATAATGCACGTAGACATATTTTATCCCAGCTGGTGGTTAGATTTGTCTCTGACAAAGCCTTAGGAGGGTGTTTCACCATGAAAGATATTTATAGTACAGACGGGAGCCTGTTCAAGGGAAACCCAAAGCTATGGGGATGATGAATGGTTTTAATGAACGTATTGCATAAATGCAATACCAGTGGGAGGAAAATAACATTAGGCTAAATTTGATCTCCCATACACATGCGAAACATGAGACTCAGCACTCACATGCATGATGAAAATACCCAATACACTTCTAAGCACCCATTTACCCTCCCAAATCCGGCCGCCTACACGGAACAGCCCCGCCACACACTCGCACAGTCTCATTTATGATTCCTGTGTTCTGCTTGATGATCACAGCAGCTGGGAAAGCCAAGGTGACAGCAGATGTAAACGTTGCAGAGAGTCTTTCCCCCTTCTTTGCATGTCATCAAAGTGGTGGTCGGGACTTCCGATTTCCCCTGTCTCCATAGCAGAGTATGAATAATGCAGCAGTGCGGGGTTGCCTGCCTGACAGAATGACTTGATAAAACAGCTGGGGGAGACCGTGAGAGACGCCAGTAGAAAAAAAAAGAAAAGACAAAGGGGACTGCAGCGCCTAAATATAAGCGTCTCCAAGGTCCCAGTCGCTTCTTCTATGCAAAGGCATGGGAGAGAAGAGAGATGGAGTATGTGGCAGTTTTGCATAGTGTGTTGACACAGTATTCACCACCTTTGTGCCAACGCACACACCCGGAGTGATCTGCAGGGTGTGTGTAGCAGTGCCAGAGGCTGGTATGGCGCAACGCTGGCACCCTACTCAGGAACAGAGATTTTGAGCAAGGGTCCCCTGATAATAGGGACAAAGAGGTTTTTACACCACACAACAATGTGCAGTTATTAAGCAGCTGAGTTATTAAGCAAATGCGTGTTTCAACTGCGTATGTAATGCAAACAGTCAATTCACAGTTGTCAACTGCATTTTTGGACCATCTTACCCATTCAAGGCGTTATGTATTGCAGCAATTATGGGCTGCACCCGGAGAAACTCCTCTGCCCAGCCAAAGAAAAACAACCAGAATAAAATAAGATAAATCTTATTTCCCAAATATAGACCTCTATAGTAATCTCTCTCCTCATCTCTTTCCAAAAAAGAAAAATAAAGCAGTGCGCTTGTGTATGACTTCCAACACCTGCAACCTTGTAACCAAGGCTTCTCCTTGGTCTGCTATGGGTTCTCCCTCATTTAAATGTTGCTCCGGACAGAAGCATCTGCCAAACAGAACTCATTTTCAGGTGTTTTCCTTCACATTTGAAGTTGCATAATTTCATGGACAACAAACACACAAGTAATATGAGTTAAATTCTAATATAAAGCAACATTATGTAACTTTTTAGCTTAGAGTGTATGTCAGAATCTGACTGTCAAATTAATTCTCCAAATAAACAAATAGGGGGCAGCAAATCATTAGGGTAACCCCTAACTGCTGCCAAGTGTAGCCGTCATAAGCTAGTAAGCTCAGTTAACTGTGCAGCTGGTGGTTGTATTAGCTGACTCTGCCCGGACAGTTTTTGTTGTATACTATCAGACTTTAACCTCTTGAGTAACACGGTGGCAAGGGGCTAGCTTGTTAGCATGCTATTTTCAATAGATATCTGATCCAAATGGGGGGGGCAAATCACACAAAATTGCAATTTCTACATAATGTTGCTTTAATGTGCCATTTATTAATTCATAATTACAATTATCATTCTGGATGCAGAAATCTTTAATTGTGTTTCAGTTTAATTAATTAATCCTCTGAATTTGATTATTTAAGCATGACACACGTTTTCCCTAATTTACACACTATTCACTTAAAATCTAATGTCCATTACAGGTACCCAACTAAAGACCTGAAGCTCAATGTATTAAAAAACCTCTATCTGAACTCCAATTAAAGTTCCTTTTGTCATTCCTGCCCTCAGGTATAATGACATTACTCTTGCCAAACAGGAGTGACATTCCCCCTGACAGATCCCCTTGTTAGGCCCGGTGCTTGAGGCCGTGATGGCACATCTTGCTGCTAATCGCACTGTTTCGGAGGCAAGCCGGCGGAATGAGTAAGAGATACTCTTTAAACGCCAGGAGCAAATTGTACTCACTTAAGTGTGACTTCTTTTCAATGGCATCATTGTGACGGTCTATTAGTCACCCTGTTATCAGCAACACAGGCTGTGAGGAGCTTTCGACAATTACATTGACAGTGCAGCTGATAACACCTGACCTGCAGCTCTGTCAGGACACACAACTGACTGGAGAGCAATCATTGCATGGGCTCAGTTTACACATGTATTCTTCCTCATATGAGTCAGTGGATGAGGACTGTATAGGAGCTGATAAGGTAATTGGCACATGTTGAAAATCCACAGTGCAGTGAAACCAAAGCATCGGTAAAGACTGAAACAGTGGGTGCATGCTGGGTGTAATTGCCTTTTAATTACCTAATTAGCCTCATTATCATCACAAGTTCCTGACGGTTGATTTTTAAATTATAACCTCCACAAACATTTAACAAATCATTCATTAAAATGATCATATTAAACTGGTATTTAGTTATGTTTTCTGAATCAACACTGACTCACATGACTCATCTGTTGGCCACCTTTGGCAAACTGTTTTTGTTTTACAGCATATATATTTACTGTTTTGGTTCATGCTTTCACCTAAAGATGCCCTTACAAGCTCAAAGAAGCCGAGAATCATTACGTTCCTGGCTTGAAACAACAGAGAGTTAGCCTGTGGCTGGTGAGCATAATTATTCTTATTGGTACATACAGGTGATGATACCCTTACACCTTGGCCATAAAGCTAAACTGATCGAGTCCTTTTGCCTTTCATTGGTCTTTCTGAGGACGTGGAACATGCAGTCTTCTGTCCATATTCTGAGCTATACGGGTCTTGATGAATGTACAATCAAATTTGAAGACATTGACATCTTAGCAAATGAAGATTTATTAGCATTGAATAAAACATGCTAACATATCTGCATTAAAATGTCTATTTCTGTTTCTGTTCTGTTTCCAAAGGTGTCCAACCCAGAGGAATCACAACAACAGTGTGTTGCATTAAGACTATTACTTCAACAAAAGGCAGAGATTGAGGGAGGAAGTCTGTGAAGGAGACCACACATAACATGAATAAAACTGTTTAACACTACCTCATCCGTGAATATTTCTGCCTCAGTCATGTAAATACATTCACAGTACATGAGCAATGGAGACAACAACTCCTATGATCCCACTTTACTTTTTTTGATTTCATTTGTAGACATGTATCTGAAGTCCAATAATCAACCTCTTTTAGCTCTGTGTTATTCTTACCCAACTCTGGAAGAGCCACAGAGGAGGGATCCCTCTCCCAGGACGGACAGACATGTAACAGATGTCTCATGTACAGAACAGGACAACAAAATCACAATTCACAAATTGCCAGAATATCTGATACAAATGATCACATATGTAAATTGTGTGTACCCAGGAGACGACGGAGCATGCTGAGGCATCGCCAAGTGGTGCCCGGGCCACACGACCTCCTCTCCACCGTGGTGACCTGGAGGAGGGCAGGCCACACAAGATAATTAGCAGTAAAACAGACAAGATCAGTGTGAAGAGGCATTACATTTTACAGAAATACAGATATAAGGAGATAGTAAAAGAGAGCAGAGCAATGATCCAGCGGAGCCCAGGGTATGACGATCCATATGCGTCAATATGTGAGGCAGCAAGAACTATCATGCTAACATTCAGAGAGAGCGGGAACACATTTGTAATGCATGAGACGATGGTGCCGTGAAAGGCATTCACTCCAAAGGTCAACCCAAGTGTCACAAATCCACATTAGTCTGAGCCACCTTGACTGAAGTACCTTCAGCTGATTTTAATTGGAATCTTGAAGAACTTGATGAAATCAGTACAAATATAGCCAGTGACCGTGTCCCTGCCGAGCCACCATATAGGTTTGTGTGTGTGTCTGGTGAGTGACCTTTCCTAGTAATTATTTCCTCTAAAGACAATACGGCTAATGCTCATTAATTACATGTGGATCGAATATTTTGATACATAGTATTTTTATCACTCAGTGTATTTGTTGTTTTGAATACTGCACTCTCTATGCTTGTTTTCAGCTCGTGCATGAGCAAGCTAAAAGGGTGTAATGATGCATTTGGTGAACGGTGAACATAAGTAAGTGAATTAATTGTTTTAAAATTGTTACTATGGATCCAAATACTTTTCTTAATAAGACCTGCCCCGACCTGCAACCAGTCATGAACACTGCCTGTAATTGGTTGACAGACTCGGACAGACAGCTTGAGACATCATGGGATTGCCAGTTGAAAGCTAACAAATCGTGCATCGTTCAAACTGAATAAATGATCATGGAATGCATTCAACATTGGATATATCATTATGGATTTATTTGACAAGTCTTGCACTGGAGCCCATGTTATCAGGACAGAACTCACCGTGAGCGAGTTCATTTTCATTTTTCAGAAAATTCAAGAAATTCAATTTTTTTAAAAAAAAGGTTGTCCATTTTAAATAGTTTTAGTCCTGGCACAGCACACCTTATTAACGTGTCCTTTAGAGGTTTCAGCAGAGCTTGATGACGAGCTGATCATCTGGATCAGGTGTGACGGGGCAGGGAGCATGTGAAAGTTGCAGGGCAGACGGCTGCCAGGACTTAAAAAACACTGTTTTATACAGTTGTTGTATACTTATTATTACTTACCATTCTTTGGAGTTTTGAGTTGCAGTCTTCTGTTTAACTTCACACTCAAGAACCAACCAGAAACCAGCTAAAATCCCACGCATTGAATGTATCTCAGTTAAATTAAACCTTGCTATACAAAGGTGACCTATACCGCATTCCTATTCTAGTCCTATTACTTATTCAGAGATACGGCTGCTTATAAATAGCAGCACATCACAACCAGGCACCCTATTGTCACGGCTGCTATGATAAAAGGCAGAGAGCGAGTAAAGTTAAAATAAAAAGCATCCTTCTTTGCCTTTCTGCTTCTAGCTTCACAGACGTGCCACTGTATAATAAGTATAACCTAGAAGTCAGACTTGAGCTATTTCTGTTCATGATAAATTACAATAAAGCCTTTGAAATCACTTTATTTTAGTTGCCAATTTTTGTTTATGATGGCAGAGAAATTTCAAAAAGTAAACATAATCATCTGTTGCAGCCTCCTCTTCATAAAGGCAGTCATTTATCTGTTTGAATAGATATGGTGTAGTGGGAGTAGTCCTGCAGCATTCACCTTCACATCGCACTCTCAGCCTTAATGCCTCTATGGGGAAACAATTAGAGTAAAAATCAACCTCTAGATTACTTCGGGGCTCCCTTTCTAATCTCACACTGCTCTCTGTTAGAATTGAATTCCGATACATGCAGGTTTTGTTCAATCGTTTCGTTATTACGAAGGGGGTTACTCCAGTGTACCGGCGGTATGATTACCATATAACGACTTTGATGTATACAGTATAATATTCCTGTGCGATTAAATATCGCTCTGAGGCTGAGAGGAAATCAAGTTGGCCAATAAACCTGCTACACGCAGGGCTACATGTAATCCCTGAGCGACAACAGCATGTAAATATTCAGGCCATGTTCAGAACTGTTGGAAGTGGTAACACAATATGAGAGGTCCAGTTTGAGGGATAAGACCTGTCAGACACTTATATTGGTTTATAACGCGATGACTCTCTGGGAAGTTGTCACGGCAGATACCATTTCATTTGAGGTCCCGATGAGGCCAAGGTAAACGAGGCTTGAGAATAATACAAGATGACCGACTGGGGATGTGCACTTATTTGATTGGCTAATATAGAGTGTTGGCTGATGCTGACTCTCCAGTCTGACTTTTCTTCTGACCCGAAGCAATGTGGCAATGTTCAAACCTAGAAAAATTCTACTTTTATCCAAGCTAACGGCGCATATACCAACAACACTGAGCTGCTGTGATAAACTGTAGCTTAGCTTCGTCACATGCTTCTGCATATCTCCAAGAATATTATGTATTTGCACTACAACTAACAACCATACAATAATAATACACTACAAAATACAAAGAATGATTATTTACATAAAGACATACATAGATAACACACACCATCCAACCACATTAATAGACAAATAATCAGTATTGTTTGCATCCCTACTCCCCCTACCCCTCCTAAATGGTTTAGTCCTGGAGCTCCAACCAGATGTTTGGGCCTGGCTCGCTCTTTTCCCTCCACCTGCCTCTTTAGAGACAACCAGGAAGAGATAAGTATTGCTGTGTTCCCAAGTTAGCTTGAAACTTTAAGATGAACACAAAACTTCCCTGCCCAACTTAAAATGAGCAATTTATGGGAATGGAACCACGCATGGGCGTAACCACGCATTCTTTGGGGGGGTCGTGTCGACCCCCAATATTGAGAAAATGGCAATCTGTCCCCCCCAATATACAGTAGAAAATATGTTAATTATGCACTCTTTTATAAACCCTGTCAACAGATCTGTCTCGTTATTTCTCATTTATTTTCAATTTATTTCCATTTTTAAGGAAAACATAAGTGTGTGAACCCCCCCCCCCCAATTGTAAACTTGGTTGCGCCCATCCTAAGGTATTAAACCGTTTGCCCGCCCTCGCGGTGTAACAGCATACTGAAATGGAGCGCACCTCAGTACGCTGAGTAGCTCCCCCATACATGAAAACCCATTGGTCAAGTTAGAGTGATTGACAGCCATCAAGCCAATCACAGCCATTTGACCAAACCCACTAGGCCCGGCTGCCCGGGAATGTAAACAGTTACATGCTAACACCAGCTGCAGTCACGCGCTGCTGCAGACAGCGAACAGAGTGGAGGTATGAAACGGTTGTTTAACTAGTTAATAATGTAGAATTCTGTCTGTAAATAACTCTGTCTTGCGTTGTGGCATTTTAGCTAATATTAAGCAAGCCTGGTGGCAAACAATTAGGCCAAGCCAGGTAAGCCAGGTAAAGTTAATGGTAACTGACAGATAGTTTTCTAGAAACATCCACTGATTTTGATATTATTCAACATTGTCATGAATGCCAAAAACGAAGAGGCAGCAGAAGATTGACTTCTTTTCCAAGTCAAGTTGTCATGTAAGTGGAGTTATGTGACAGGAGTACATTCATATTCTTGCATTAATGTCATGTAGGTGTTCATTTACGTAATTTAAAGATATTTGTTGGAGCTTAAAACCTTGTTTTCAATGAAGAAAATCTCCTACATCAACTCATCCCTGTTACTGCTCTCATTTGTTACACATACAGCTCCTCCAGTTAATGTCCAGATAAGTTCAGAATAGCAGTGCATGTGTGAAAGGGGCTACACTACTGTACATTGTACACTGTTATGTATGCACTTACTATATAGCTAAAGCAAATAAACTAGTAGCACAAGCAGAAAAATCAAGTGTATCAAATTAAAATGATCATCAAGGTCAGCCATTGTTCTTCTGGTAAAATAATGGTATCTGGTCACAATGTAGGCAGCACAGAGACACAGCGAGAGGGAGAGGCACGGTGAAAGCAGTGACCAGGCAGGGACATGCCCTGTGGATACAGATGATCAGGTGAGAAATTTGAATGAGACCTTAAACAGCTTGATAACATTAGTTTTGACCTAGGCCTGCATGTCAGCAGTAAATAAAACTAGTAACATTGGGCCTGATACTGGCATATAGGTGAGATATAGAGCAAAACCTTTGAGATAAAAACATTGATTTTGACTTAATGGGAATTTAAAGAGAAGCTTTATCTTGATTCTGTAGGAATCCATGCAATTTCACAGAATATTCCTTTACATGTGAATTCAAATGGTCAATGTTGTCCTCAAAACTTCCAAATGTGCAAATTTTCATATATAAAATATCATAGAATTGTGGGAAATGTAGGCCTACTTAAAAAAAAAAATTCAAGGAAAAGGCTCTCATTTGGACCCCCCCAATATCTATTCCATGGTTACGCCCTTGGAACCACGGGTAGCTATTTCTTCCCCATAAACCCAAACCAACCTTCTAAACAACCTACCTCCTGTAGTTGTCATTAATAAGACATAACGACGGACCCCCATTCGAGGACTTTTATAGTTTCAAGATGACTTTCTCTTTGAAATCTCTGTTAACAGTGTCCTCCGACAGTCCAGAGTTAATAAAAAAAGTGGCGTGCTTCGAATGAAATTAACGAGTAGCAGCAAGTATTGTCTTTTTTCACATTTTAATAAATACAGCCTATTTTTGGTAATGTTAGCTAACCTCAGATAATGTGGTCAGACTTGTACTTTTACAGTGAGGGCCAATTGCTGCGCTATTAGGAAGCACACACGCGAAGTGACGAGTACCAGCAGGAGAGACTCCATTCTACCTGAGGAATAACATTTTACTATGTGCCTGACAGCAAGCGAATATAAAAGTCATAGACTTCTTTGCGATGTCATCATATTTGAGGAGGTGGTGAAGCAGGTGGTTAGAAGTTTAGGAAAACCTGCCTGATGGAGATTCGACACTGGTGCCGGTGGCTAAAGAAAAGTTGAATGAGAATAAAAAGAGTGTCCCTGATTGAACTATTATCTTAACAGCTCGACAGATTGGATTGTTGCTTCCCTCATCTCATTGTGGCAAAAGTGATGCGTAGTTGTGTGTGTGATTGTTTGCTCTCAGCATCCTCCAGACTGTAATCCCAGCTGTGCGACTACCAAGTGCCAAGCGCTCTCACTGAAATACATGAGGATGCTTTTTGGTGCACAACTACATTTCCTCTGAACCTAAAACTACATAATTAGTGTTTCCAGGACTTCACAGTGCATTCACATGCTCCTCGGATGGTCTCATTTATTTCCCAACTGTGTTAAAGAGCCCATTTTTTAAAGACAGTGTTTTCTCGTCAAATACTGACGCTTTGGGATACAATCATAAAGTGGCAGTATTTGACAAGTTGGGAATTAGACTCAAAACCTTTCTTACAAATACGACCTTTAATACTAATAACTTTGCTAACCGCTCAAAGTGAATAGAACAGATTACAAATGACATGTGAGCAGTGAAGGTGAAACACGTAAGAAGTGGCCCCTGGCAATTCATGCTCAAAAACGAACAGGGGAGTATAATATAGAACAACTGCTAACTGTAGCTGCGTTAGCTTGTTAGCTCAGTTTTCGCCACGTAGCTAGTGGTCCAGACAGGGAAACTCGAAGCAAGGGGTGAGTTTTGGTCATGACTAGGAGATGGCAAGGGCTAACTGGTTAGAATGCTAACTTCAAAGATACCTCTGCAACACGATACATAGACGTCTTCTTTGACACAATGTCAAAATTGACGTTATTCTGGTAATGGTAGCTATTTTTGAAAATGTTTTAGACTTTTATCCTCATATACTGAATGGCACCTTTACATTGATGTGCATCACATGAATTAATAAAAGAGTCTTACCATTAACCTCTGAGTACATGACATCACAGTTGTTTACTGAGTTTCGGTGTTGTTCTGTGTTGAAGGGGCTTTGACATGAATTTCCATCCTTGAGCTTATTTTTCTGACACCAAAAATGTATACATGTGAAATATATTGACCCGTTTCCTGTTTGTTTTAATGTTGGGCAAGGAACTGCTCCAGTCAAGTCAACATAGTAAACACTGTTCGGTTGAATAATGTCCTCCACTCGCCACCACATATTGTGCAGAACAGCAAACTACATTCCCTGAGTCAGTCTTTTTGTTACATATTAATTCAATATTTGTATATTCATATTTTATAACGTCTTGATCTCTGATGCAGTGAAAAGGCCCTCAAGTTAAATTTGTTCCAGTTCATTTGACTTGTTGGCTGAGCACTGAACTTTGCTGAGTGCGTGTGCACTACAGAGATGATGGAGGGGAAAGAGAGAGAGAAAAAAAAGAGAAGAAGACAATCATGAATCCAGCTGTCACGTGAGCCAGCCAATCCTAACATCCATACATGACGATTCCCATGTTAACTCTCACCTGCAGGCAATCCCTGAGCTTTCTCTCCATTTCCACAACCATCTCTCACTCTAATGTGCGCCATTCGTTTTATTGCAACCTCTCAATTATTCAGTGCCGTCAGCCGAATCCATATGTGCATGCGTATTCCTTTTGTTTATGCGTGTGTGTGTGTGAGCAGATGCAATATGTGTGTGCTTGTGTGTTGTGGACAAGGAATGAAAGAGACATTGAGAAATTGAATGGTGAGGGCAAGGCCAGGGTTGAATTTTCATTGTTGGCCGTGCATTCACTATAAAAATTGAATTCCACTGTTGGGTTTCTATTCCCCTGTATATGAGACACAAACTTGGACCTCATCTGGCCCCTGTGGGCTGAAAGACACCGCTACAAAAGCACGCCTTCTATTACAGCATTCTCCCTCTAACTGAGAGCATCTTCCTCAGGATTTTCCAGATTGGAAAATAAAAATGCCTACAGCACACTGAGCTGGCAGCATCTTAAAGGTTAGAGAGGAGAATAATCTGAATTCCAGTTTGAATTCCAGTTTGAATTGCTCAAACTGTTAGAGTGTTGGTGGTAAAAGTGAAGAAGCAGTGTCTTCTATTTTCCATGCCCCGTTTCCTTTTGCCCTTGAGAAAGCTGTTCAGTGTGTGGAGGAGCTGCCTCTGCACATTGTTGCCTGGTGGACAGTAGCAGTAATGGAATGTGCTCATAATGATTACGCAAAGCATATCATGAAAAATCACACAAAAAATCTATATTCAAAACTTATTTAAAGCTACCAGGAGTTTTTGCATTTTGTCGCCCCCTTTGGACTAAATCAATTTGAGCAGCACAGCTTGCTGTCGTAAATCATTTTTTTCTATTCTAAGTGGGTTAAAGAAAGATGATATCTTTCTTTTTAAAACACAGCTGTTTGCAGGATACATAGCAAAGTGGTAATGTGTCTGTTTGTGGATAGTAACAGTAATATGATGTTGATGAAGGGTCAAGTTCAAGGTTCCGTGTCGTACATTTAACCAAATTATTAGCGGAATTTGCAGAATGACCCTTTTTCCAGGGCCTTTTTTTTTTTTTACATATCCCACTCTGAATATTTGAAACGGTCTCAGAGCTTATTTCTTGCAGTATCACAACACCAGCACAAACTTCATTTTTAATACACATAGAGAACACATGCACCACTCTAGTGTCCACATTTTCCAACCGGCTCCAGAACTGACTTAACTTAGATGCTGTTGTTCTCAAAACACAGGACACAAGCCTTGTTATATTTATCTTTCTAATAAAAAATAAAATATGTTATCCTCTCAATTTACCCCAGTGGTATCGAGCATGTTATAGGATATATTTATTTATATATATATATATTTTTCAAGGACATTTCAGTGTTCCGACAACAATACTTGGGTATGATGACCATAGGATTTTTATGAAATTAATGAAACTTCAGTGTTACATGTAAACATTGCAGTCAATCAAGTGTATTTTTGTCTCTAAAATATTATTTTAGCATAAAACAGAGATACTCAAGTAGAGTGCTAACTATAAATGTATTTAAAGCTGCTGTAAGCGTTTAAGCATCTGTACGTTTTGACATAAAGACTTCCATCTATCACCCGATATATCAAATGACATATATCCTGGTACATATGTTCTGCCTCAAGTCACTGCAATGGAATTAGCTGTTTGTAAGCATGTTATTGCCCTGCTAAAATTCCCATTTGCCTCAGTATAATCTCTGACCTGCTGTGTTTATGAAACCAGAACAAGATCCTTGTAGACATAGACATGAGCACAAACATCTGCATACATGCTCATACTTCACCTTCAGATACAGCACATGCTGCAGATGCCACACAGGAGACATCTGGCCACTATGCTCAATGCACAGCCTTATTCATATATTTTCAGCAAATGCTTTGTAAATTATTTAGCCACGGTGCTATTTATGGGCAAGAGCTCCATCTTCAAATATGCATGATGTGTCTATAAAGGATTTGATGTCTCCTCGCCTCTGTTTGAGTGGCAGAATCGTGTGACAGCGGGCCAAGATGGGCAAGAAAAACACAAATAGTACAAGACAACGGCGAGGTCTGTGTGTCAGGATCTTGGTTTATTTCTGGATGAAGGGAGCTTGCGTGACCCGCCCACGCACCGGGTGCTAATGGAGCTTACAAGACATGAGGTCCGTAATGTTCTGAAAAGTTGGCATGTACAGGAGGCCTGAACTGAACCAGCGGGGTGACACAGATGCGCTGTATGTGGAGGTTTAGCACAGAGCAGGAGAAATGATGTGAAGATCTTAAAGTATATGCGTTTTAATGCAGTGGCGATCCATCAAGCATGAGTAAAGCTCAATCGCTGTCTTAGCACCCTGTGAAATATTAGCATATCATCTATTTTTCTCCTAAGAAAAAGAGATTATGGGTGTTTTCACACTTTGGTTGATTTGGACAGGACCAAAGATAAAAAGATATACATTGTTGCATTTAGGGTCTGGTAAAAGCCCCTAGGAAGAGCGGCAGGCTTTGAAACGAACTTTCGTAGTGCCCAAACCATATGATCACAATGTCACGTAATTGTCACTGCGGTCCAAAATCATTTTTACCCATAAGATGACATTGTGAAAAAAAGCCGCCATAAAACTGTGGATCATTTTTTTGTTTTTCAAGTCTATAGTCTGTAAGTGCTGCGGCATTAAATCATTTTAATGTTTGTTCTAGTTAGCTGGGCACTAAAACGGAATTTAGCTGGCTCAGTCGGCAGAAGTCTCAGTACACACGCTCTGTTGATCCCCCTTGGGAGAAATTTACTGCTTAAACTAGGCTGTTTAAGCAGAGGGGGGTTTATGAGAATCAAACTGACAACCTACTTCATAGATTAAAAAAGTTTTGCTTTTTTTTCAAATGTAAGTACACATAAACAAAACAGAAAGAAAAATAAATGAAAGGTGCATCTTACATTACATTCCAAGCTATCACAAATTAATAAGACACGAAATGGATTCCTTGTACAGTGAAAGCTTTCACATATTTGCAGCTGCTCGTCCCTGACTGCGTGATAATGTGTATTTCCACTCAAACATATTCCCTCTGGTGATGTTTGTTTGCCAAATTTCTTCAGTTCCGGTTACTTTCGATTACTTTCCTGTACTAGAATGGTGAAGCCATGTTTGGAATTTTAATATCCTATTATCATCATAATGTTGTACAGAAACAAATGCAAGATATAAATGCAGCACAGGAAGATGTTTCATTTGAAGAACAACTCATCTGAGATCTTATTTTCTCAAACTGTGAGTGAGAGCTCCTCTCTTTTATAAGCAACGTTTCCCCTGTGATTATTTTCTTAGCTAGTACTCTTATACAGCGTGGAGAAATATTGGTCTCAAAGGAAATTATGCAGATCACACTTCAGCAGCGAAGTATCAGGATTAATAGCTAGTTAGCACATGCAGCAATATCAAAAAACGGCTCCACAGACAAATGGGATAAACTCAAATTTTGGTACAAACTTGACAAGTTTTCACAGTCCAGGTCAGAGTGATACAAGAAGTGATCCGTTGCAAGTGTGATGCAAAAACACCACAGCAATGAACCCTGACTATCACTTGTGATGCTCAAATCCATTTAACATCTCCTGGATTTACACCTAACTGTCAAGCTTTTCTCACTTCCTCAGCCAATAATAACTCCTGGCTGTGTGAGTTATTTAACTCCCACTTACAGCATGTATTAGTGTTCCCAGTGATATTTGTCGCAGACAGGGAACTGGAAAGTGTCACAGAAGGACCATAAATTATTTATTTATTGACAATGCCAGAAAAAATGTTGACAATGTATGTTTCTGCAAACCAGATGTTGAAACTTGCATTTCTTTACGGAGGAACTTTACATGTCATACATTTTTATCATCATAATGCAACTCTGCACTTTGGCTCTCTGGTTATGTTTAGGCACTTAATCCATGTGCTTAGGGTTATGAAAACGTTATGTTCTGACCTCAAATACCTGCTTTGGTCACCATCAACAAGGCCGGAGATGCCATGACTTCCTGTCAAAAATATTCAGTTCTTTGTTGCCACTAACACGACTGGAAATTGTCCAGCGGTCTCCTTAAAAATCCAGTGGTTTCACTCTCAAAGTGTGGTTAGTGACTTGGCAGCTGTCTGGCCTCTAATTCCACCACTATCCTCTCCACCTCCCCATATAAAATGTTATGTCAACGTGATATGTGATCCGATTGCAGCAACATTAACTGTCAACATTTTATCCTGCCCACTGGGCTGAATTATCTGATATCTGGAAAACAAGAAATGAATAGGAGAAAAAGTTGATGATTTAAGTTCAATCAGAATACTGTTATGACATGTGACTGGTCAGGCTTTGTAATCACATTATTAACCCAGACAATATTCCAGTCATATGTAAACATAATGTGAAAATATAGGGAGACAGTCAGAGGAAGTATCGACTTCCTTTTCCTGTTTTCCTGCATCAGTAAACACGACCTGCAAGCTGCATCTCAAGGACAGGAGGGCCTCATGACTCTTGAGTAGGTGTATGGGATGCTGAGGGCTGGTGAGTCATACACAAGTCCATCTGAAATGCCTGACCAGGTTTCTCCACTCCCCATCCAGAGGCTCCATCTGTGGGCCCCATGGGCCAACTGCTGGCCTCTCTCACGCTCCTTCAGCCCAGGCTGCTCAGGCACGAGGCTCCAATCGTAATCCTTCTCCTGCCAGCTCAGCCAGGCAGCCATCTCCTCATCTCTCTCCTGAGCGTCTACCCCTCTGCTTGTTTGCTTCACTGCCTGCATGCATGGAACCTCAGCCTGGAAACCCAGTTACGGATAGACATCAGTTAACGCCGCAACAAGCCCACGCGAACTCATTCCCTGCAGCGCAAACATTTGGAGGACAACACGCACCTGTCTTACTGTGTGTGCACCTCAGAGCAGAGATGGGAAACCAAGGAAAAAGCACAGTCTGTGCTGAAAATATGGGCTTCTGCTACAAGCTGGTAATTGGGATGCTTTTTTTTTTTTAAAGCTTCCCACCCATCACGCTAGACAATGAACATACTGTAGCATTGCATAAGGTTGTTTACTCATTAAGGGCTAAAAATAAGTCTGGACCAGCCACTTTAAAATCTGTGCTGGAGTTGTGTTTGACCACTTATTAAGGAAAACAAAAATACTTTCCATCGGTATACTTTACCTAAAAAAGTTGTGTTAATAATCTGAATTAAACAAAATAAAATATACAGTTGAGGCAATTATCAGACGCTCATTATCAGATAGTTCAACATCTTAAATATTATCGACTTACCACACCGGTCTTATGGACTTACCGATAAATGTACTTGCCTTCCATATTGCCTGTTGTGTTTACAAGCATTTTTTGTTAACGGTCACAATGTGTCCAATGACTGAACATTTATTAGAAGTAAAAGTTTGTTGTTCATTGAAAGGTTGTACTCAGCATGAAATGGGCTTACAGTTTTTTCTTCATTTTATCACAGTTATTTCATTATGGAGGCTAACTAAATTGGTTATCATTACAGGCTAAATCGTTATCAGAAATAACAAAACTGCTTTGATATTGAACCTGTTACAGTCGCTATCACTGTGTTTCATAATCATCTAATCCACATGCGTCTCCTCAAGTGAAAGAATAAACAAGATCGGCCTTCCTTTCATGTTAATGTGGATTATCAAGTATCTGCCCGCAGACACATGGAATAAACAAACTTTGAATTTACGATTTGATTTAGTTTTTGACTTAAAACTTTAGTTGAACAGGGACAGAAAACGTTTGGGCCGCACTGGGGCTGATGTCAGATAAGGCAGATTATGGAGCTACCGTGAATCATCAAAACTGACAGTGACACTGCATTTCATCTGCATAATGTTTCCTCTTTCACTCGCTTGGGACCTTCCGCCTGTTGACTGTCACGATTTATCACTCATCCCATATTTACATTTTATTTCACTTTGTAATTTGGTCTCAAGTTACCATCCCTGAATTAGTTTTCAGCGATGCAGAAGCTGATTGCCTGCTTACTTTGAATGAAGCAGCAGCACTCGATTTTCTTCCTAACAGGAGAATCCTTGCAGCCGCAAATTTTAAGGTCCTGCTTTACATCCTCGTGCGTTTGCTTGGCCCATTGATTTTGAATGCATACTGATTGGCAAGAGCCGAGGTTCACTCTGACAAAGTCAGCAGGGCCAGACCCTAAATGGATATGAAAATGATGTCAGAGGCCCTGCCGAGTGATCTGACGGCTGGTTCCTACAAGTGGGAATTTAAATTTCATTTCATGTGCTCGTCTTCTAATGGGTTAACTCCTCATCAATGGTGATCTTTTTTGGGGGGGAATGGTTTGCCCTGTTTTAGATGTTTTAATAATTCATCAGTGACATGTCCCCAGGAAATGAGTCTTTTTTAATATATTCCTAATGGCCCACTTAAAGGTTATGTCTATCAGATGGCTCTAGCTGGAGACACCCTGGCATTTTAATCAGCAGAAGAGATGGTAGACTTTGTTTTTTTTTCTTTTCTTCAAAATGAATTCCCATGCTCTACTGATTACAAGGAAAATTTGCCTCTGTTCTTAGTGTGACTCTGCAGAGCTGTTTCAAGTGAGGATGAATCACACCAACAATCTGTTTTATCGAAGTCATGAATGAACTCGTGCATGAGTCACACACCCCATCCTCTCTTGTAGAAACTATGTTTATGTGCTATAGTTCTAATTTACCACAGTAAACACATTATGTAATGGACTGTGTGAATTACTTCTTTCATCAACATCACAGGGAAACCGATCTGCCTTGTTGCAAAGTGCTAATAATGAACAAATCCAACAAATACACAAAGACAACAGATTTTGCTTTCCCTGCAATATACATTATTGCAAAACAATATCTGCTTGTAGCAGCAAAAGAATGGTGTATATTTTGTTTTCATCTAATTAGTCTGTGGTTGTGTCAACGTGGCAAAATGTGGTTTTGACATCATCAACTGCAGCAGGAAACTAACAGTTTTGAGTATTTTGCCAAACCCAACATATCTGCGTTGTATGACTGATGAAGAATACCTCCACAAAATGGAAGAGTACACTTCAGAGGGTAAGTAAACAACTGATTTTTTGCCCCCAAATGATAAATAGGGCTGATAATACTGTGATCAGACAGGACAGGTCCAACTGTTTCCTGCTGATGAGACTCCAATTGCACTGCCAACAGGAGCATTTCCAACAGAAAGTCAAGGAACTAACAATGTCGATAAAACAAATCAGTGATTTACCTACTCTCTGAGGCGAAGTGTGTTCTTTCATTTTCATACGACGTAGATATGTTGGGTTTTAGTTTGTTTCCTTATCAGAAAAACAACCGTGTGGACTGTGAGGACAGCTTATTATGACCCATATTTATGTTCCTGTTAGGCAGCGACCACTAGTGGCCATAGCAATTATTATGGTAGCAAAGGAGGAAATCAGGTGAGGTAGTATAAACAGTGACACGTTTGTATAAGGAGGTTGGGTATGGATGATGAGGTTTAACAAGCACAGGACTTTCACTTTGGAGAGCTTTGTTTAGTGTCCCGTGTCCACTGTAAAACCGAAAGTCAATGGTGAGTTGTTTTAAATTACAAACGGCGTGCAGTGACATCACATACTTCAGCTTAATGCAGAGTGTTTTCCCAAACTTAACATAAGTAATTTTAGTATGTTTTCTTTCCTTAACCTAACCAAACTGTGATGATACAGCAAAGGTCTGGTTGCCAGTCGCTGGTGCGCTGCAACAGTCACGTTGTTTTGGGAACTGGAGATATGTCATTTTGGGAGTTGCTGGCAATCAACCTTTTCATATTCACGAGGATGTGTTGCCTTGTCCTGTCCAGAATGCTAAAATTAATAACAAACAGTTTTTACTTTCCTCCTTAGTTTACGAAGAGAATCTGAGGTCACAAGCAGGGCCATCAGTAAATATAATCCACACAGACTTTTAGTTTCATTGTTTCTTACAAAATGTGGCTGGCAAAACAAAATGACACACACATTTCCCCACACTCCCACTTGTAATTATCCGCAAACACACACATATGTATTTCTTGGCATTTGTGTTTTCACTATGATGTTCAAGAGGAAGTCCCTATACTTTTTGCAGGTAATGAAGGTGCTTATTATTTCCCATGACTTTTCGACATCACCACCATTATCGTGTTAACCAAAGTTCCAACATTCGAAACTTCCTGCTGCCTCATTATTGTCGTTGAGTTTGTGAGCTGCTGTGTGTGTCTGCAGGTGGTTGTTCTGATGAAGCGACCAAAGTCAATAGGGCACATGAATTTGTAATGCCCCCAGTACCCTCAGGACTGTGATAATGTCAGTCGTTTGATGCCAGGGTTTGGCGAGATGAATCAAGGAATGGTGGTGGTGATGAAAAATACATAAGAGTCTTGTAGCGGATGACCTCTGTGAGAAAAAGGCGCGAGAAAGCCCACGTTTTCAACGATTACTTGCATCTTGGGGATACCTTACGTGACAGCTTGGAGATGCAGGGGTCTTGACAGCAAACACTTAATTTGCATCTGTCTTCTTTGCAAAGATAGAACAGGTGTAAATTATACTGAAGTGTTAGTGTCTAATAATGTGGTTATCTTGGGGTCAGTTACTTTATGCTGCAAGAGGAGAGAAAATGTATGCATAGCGGAAAAATCTTTTGGTAGGAAGGCGTACAAAGTGGAGAAAAATCCCAGCTATGAGGCACCGAGTATGACCAGGGGACAGATGAGGACTTGGGTGTTATTCAGCTCTGTCACCATCTGGTTCTTCCAGACGGGTTAAGGCTGAGGCATATGGAGCAAGATGTGAGGATGATGCTGTATCTGAATTGTAAATGCCATAGCGCGCTCTGCTACCTTGCGTGTTGATGACACCATTTCAGTGTTTTATGTGCAGTCTGTTAGAGTCGACCCATGAAGCTCAAGATTTTATTGGATGCCAGCAGAAGCCAACAAAAAGTGACTTTCTATTAGAAATTTCACAAGCGATTGGGTGACGCAACAGCAGCGAAGCGACATGTGAAAAAAAAAATAGCCGAGGTGATATTTAATTTAAAGGAGTAACAGCAATCGCAAGTTGAAAGGTCATGTGTGCTACCACCTCCTTCCCCAGGAGCCACTCTGACATGGACAAAGCACCTCTTCTGAGGAGCCCATCGCTTCACACAGTGACTAATCAATGGACGTCAGCCGTTTTCAAACAGTGACATGTTTCCACCTCTCTGCTGTCACATATTAAAATATTAATACACACATCCCACCTCCACCTTGTGCAATCGTGCTGACACAATGTACTCAATGGAGAAAACATCACCGTGTGTGAAATATTTCCTTTTTTTCCCTTTCACAACAGGTAAAAAGAAAGAGTCTGAGAAGCAAAAAGACAGTAAGTTAGTTAAAATGATGGCGTTTTGGTTATTGATGCCACACCTATACTAACGTACAGAGTAACCTGGATTGTTAAATCTAATGAACTTGCCGGAAATGTGCAGATATCCTCCTCAGTGCAAAGTTATTCACGGGAATTTCTGTCCCAATGAGCCTATCGATTGGTTATGCTTAAATTACCCCTAAAATAAAAATCCAGGGCTATGTGCTTATGATTTACCTCTGAGATGTATATGCAAACAACATTAAAAGTACTGAATAGAGGCAAAAACTTAGTAAACACTTGTTAAGTCACTGATGTTGATTACAACCCTGTGAAAACTGTTTCAGCCATTTTGTCGTACAGAGCAGTAAACCACCTTACACATGGCACAATTAAAAAGGAAATGAGTTGCAGTCCTCATGCCTGTAAACTGACTACTAGCTATTATGTTTGCGCCCTGGCTCATAAAATGGTAATAAAATGGGGAGCAATAAATGCTTTGATCAGCTCATGTGTCATATTGGATTCAGCGCAAGTTCTGTGTAACGGTGCCTGGAAATTGTGTAAAGCAAAGCTGCACAGTAAGCACAGATAAGCCCGGTTGATATTAGATATGTATTGTTATTCAGATGTGAACGGGAGGGCACGACTGAGTCAGAGGAGGAACATCATCCTGCTTTGCCGTACTAACGGAGGGTACCCTAAAACGAGCGACAACACACAGCGCTCTCAGATATCTCTTGGTGAGTCTCAACAAATTGCCTGCAGACACTCCAAGTGTATACTCTTTGACACAGACCTAAACTGTTTTGAGAGGATGGCAATACTGGAACGGGAGGGGGGGGGGGGAGGCCAGACAGCCACAATAGACAATTTTGTGAGTGTACAGTGAGACAGCGAGGCAGATCTGTCTTCATTTAAAAGGTTGTCTCGAGCAGTGATTGCGTCTTGGAGGGCAGACCTGAACTCGTGCTGGATAAAGGTTACACCGGCTGCTTCCCTCCTGGGAGGAGCTGATAAAAGGGAAGTCTTGTTGAAGGTCTCAGGCCAGTAGAATCATGACTGTGGGCTGCGAGTTCCCTCTAGCCACGTTGGCGACATGATGGAGGGCTTCTCCGATTCCCCATCCGCCAACAGACTCTGGTGTTTATTGCCAAAGAATGCTAGATTTAGGCATCAGATCAGAGATCAGAGAGATCAGATCTCTTTGTTTTATTTGTTTGTACTGTAAATATAATGAATATGGAATGTTTAGAGGTTTGTTTAAAAGCTGACGCTGAACTGCACTGCTTTAAAACTGGATAACACCAATAATGTTAAGAAGATGTGGACTATTTAAACGTTAAGTCGAAAGCTGACGCTGAACCGAATTGCTGGTTGTAATTTATTTGAAGTGGCATCTGAAGGAGTACGAACAGTCATTAAGATTGAAAGATTGTTTGAGTCAGAATTAAACTTGGAAAGCCAGCTTTGAATTTGTAAAGAGGAGCAGCTCGGGCAGTACGAGGAGTTGTAAAAGGAACATTATAAGATTTCAATGGATTTTCTGGCTAAAACCATGCATGAGGATGCAAAATATGCTGTTGGCCGGGAACAAAAACGACATGGCTTGAGTAATAGCCGGGAGCTAAACTGCAGCGCTGACTTGAATTCATATGCAGAAGCAGCAGAAGGAGAGTGAAGAGATGTAACAGCAGGACAGATTCAACTGAATGGGGGCTGATTATACATTATCAGTGATATACATGATTTATGTATAATATCTGTGCGAATAATTTTGTGCAGTATAGCGTCTCTGGTGGTGAGGTACACTCATACATCACTTGTTTGGAGTCATAAAGAGGTTGGCATGCATAACATAACTAGCTATGAACACAACAAAATAAAACAAGATACACAATTGTTATGTCGATGTATGTTTCTGAGTGTAATTGCTTTAATTTTTAATGTATTAAACAATCTTTTAATTTATCAGCAACTATTCTGATGAGCTTTGGAAACATACATGTTTTAGAACATTGATCAGATAAAAACAAGCTATCTGAAGACAATTTCTGTGTTTTCTGACACTGATTGGGAAAAGAATCAGTAATGAGACTAGTCGTTAGTTGCAGCCCTATAACTGCATGTACACATTGACAGCAGTCCTTCTCTTCCTTTATATCATCGCTCATCTTTGTTGTGTGAAGTGGCTGAAAGGAGCAGAGAAATAAAACATCATTTTGTCCTTGGAGATTTATCTTTCGGCTGCACTGAATTTCCTGCGTGTCAGTATTGAGCTATATGTTGAAGTTATTAGACTGACTTTATCATTTCTGAGAAGGCAATCGTCATGGGAAAGCGTTATATATGTGTCGAGTCTGTAACTGAGCCAGAGCCTTGGGCTGTATATGTCAGAGCACCCTCAAGAGTAAAAGAAATATTGGCTTGACAATGTGAGTAAGGTAACAGGACTGTATGTATGGCCATATACCGTTTGTATCTACTCATGTGTGCTTGTTGCTGCACTTTGCTCTTTAGATTGTGAGAACAATCCTACAGGTTCTCAACATTTTCAACCAAAAAAAATTAAATAATACAAATAACCGTTATCTGTAAATGAAGAAATAAAACATTTTCATGAACATGAACTTCATGAACAAAATAATCTACACCTATAGTGTCTCTTATTCCTTCCTCCCATTAACCTTTTTCTTTACACTGCTGCTTCATGTGTCAGTGGTCTGCTTCAAGCTGAACTCACAGGGAGTTCTGTATGCTGCAAAGGTGTGTGTTTGTGCACTGCAGCAGTGAGAGAGTGTGACTCATAGCTGTACCCGCAGCCAACAGTCGGCCATGTTGGCACACAGGTCGGACTGAGTCCTCAGAATAGAAGAGGATGTGCATCTGTCCATCTTGGAATCTGTTCTTCATCTTAGGGATTGTGCACGTGCAGAGTGCCATCTCCAATCTAATTCACCAAGCTCATCAGCTACACTAATCAGATGAACATGATAATTCAGCACTAATGCCAGAGTAAACATGACAAAAGGGCATGTTTCCATTGGCTAATTAATGGGCTTCCTCATTACTTTACTCATTTGCTAAATGAAAAAGAGGAGACAATACATGCTTGGTTTCATATCAACACCAGGCTTGAGTTTCGCTGGCCATGCTAAAGGATAAAGGTAATTTACCTGTGGTACCATCTTAAGATCTGTTTGTGCTGAAATTGACAATCTCTTTATTAGTAATTCATGTTGCTGCTGTTCTACAGCATGCTGTAGCTCTAAATAATTGAAAGTAAGACACCAATAGCAACAGTGTTCGTCGTCATAACTGCCTAACTCCTCAAGCTGTTCAACGTCGCAATTGGTGTAACTTTTCAAAAGATACAGTCCTACCGCAGCAACCAGTTGTGCAGAGCACAAGTTTCCCTGTAATGAATAAAATAGATGGCATTCCTTCACAACATACAGAAACTGTGGACAACAGGCACTTGAGCACAAGCAGGTAAATATGGCTGGACAATCAATTGAAAAAACATATCAGATTCACAATATGGCCAAGTGCAACTGCCATTCAAGGTTGGGTGTTACCAAAGACAACACTGTCTGACCGATGCTCTAATACGATCTAAAGGATCTCTCTCTAATGTCGAAGGTACACGGCCGTGTCTGCAGTCTTCATCTGCTGTTGTAGTCACTGAACTAGACTGAAGGTCATCGGCTCCAAGCTCAGCTTATTTGTTCGACATCAAACAGGTTAGCGTACAGCCTCATGGCTGACAAGAACCACTGAGATGACAACTTCAGAGGAGTGAAAGGGATAGCCTCTAACATGGCACATCAATTTCATGGCTGAATACTGTGTGTGTATGTGTGTGCACCTAATGCTGATCCACACACTGGATTATTTCCAAGATCAGTCGCAGTGTGTGTCACACAGGACAAGCCAACGTGCCTGGGAGACAGCAGTTAGACAATATCAATATGTTTCCAAGCTCTGCTGCTGGGATCAGCGTGAAAAGGTCAAAGGAGTGTGCTTCATACTGATTTAGTCAGTGATGGATCGAAGAAGCGAAGCTGCACATAACAATTCTTTATATATATATATATATATATATATATATATATATATGTATATATATATATATATATATAGATATATATATATATATATATATATATATAGATATAGATATAGATATATATATATATATATATATATATATATATATATATATATATATATATGCATATATATGTATATGTATATATGCATATATATGTATATGTATATATATATATATATATATATATATATATATATATATATATATATATATATATATATATATATATATCCTGGAACAGTTTCATCCTTCTCAATGGACACTGTACAACAGAAAATAGGGGAAAAGGGCGAATGCAACACAAAGTGTAACATTACATAAAAACATGTGAACTACATGATGACCAGATAGCGGATAGGGATGAGCATGTATTTGTAAGGTACTATTGAAAATCACCAGAATAAATGTGAAACAAACTACAGATATGTTGAAACCCATACATTTCTTGATGATGCAACTTACAGTTCAATTTTCTACTCTACAACTGTTTTGAAAACGCTGTGCTTTTATTCTGGCTAGGTTTAAGCACAAAGACAGCTTGGTTAAAATACTAGCTATGGTCGACACAGACACTGATGTTGCAATCCTTTCATCAAAACGATCAGTTTTTCATCTATCTCCTAAATTTAACATGAGGAATGAATATAATACAGTTAGAAAAATCTCCTTTTCATCCCCTACACAACCTTGGAGCTGTTTACACTCTCACATCTGTGGGTTTTTGAAAAATCCTGTGCCCAACTCCAGCTAACCGTGCTCACAACTGAGCCTGGGCCGGAGGGTCTTCACTAATGCCAAGGTTTAACTCTTTTTTTTCTCCTTTTTTATTCGTCTGTATTCTATAGTGGAACCAGGAGCTGAAAACATACTGCACACGATGACCCTCTGATTCCTTTAAACTCACTTCGCGGTTGCAGGTGCAGTTTTTCATCCTTTTCAAAGATCTTTTTTTGTCTTCTTTTGTCCATCTGAGGTTCGAAGTAACACGTCGCTGATGTTGGCCTCCCCGATAAACACGTATTCCTGTGTCTAGGAGCAATGCAACTGATGAGTTCCTCAAGTGCTTCAGAGCGAACGAAGATCTGAAGCATACCTTCAAAGCAACACCATCGCTAGGTTTCTAATGTATTCATCTAATTTAGATAATTATATTAACAAAAGCATTTGTCACTTTCAAATTCTTATTAGATGTGTTCTGCTGAGTGTTCTGTTCCAAATCCCGAAGTCTAATTATGCTTTCCAATTAATCACGACAGATTCAGGGCTCCTGATTACTTTTTGCACTATACAACCGCAAGCTTGTGTGACTGCAGTGAATATCATTCTGTAATCATGGTTAATTTGGCTTGTGGACACAGTTTTGGCCCCAAATCTGGCACTGGTGACACCAAGTTTTGGCTGACCTTGTCCCTGCCACTGGCACTGCATCCCAGTCAGTCCCACCTGGCACTGGATGACCAACTGTGGTCCAGAAAGCAGCAGTGGCTGCGTAGCACTGAAGCCAAACAATGCAGGAGCCAAAGGGAGTGAGGCAGGACTCCTCCAATTAGGATAAAAAGTCTGTTTATTTATCTGCTTGTGTAGGTTTTTTTCTCATTAAAGCAAGACGGGGGAGGAAAGACGAAACAAGGCAACTGAGTGTGGCGATGACACAATGAGAGTAGAGCCGCGTTTGGAGCCGATGGGTGGCTTTCTGTCCGCCTGTTTGGTGCACATTTCAAATTTGCCCATAAAAAGTGAATGAAAACGTCAGGAATGCAAAAAAGATGGTGTGTCAATAAAAGAGAAAGTGACAGAAGACAAGGGAAACAGATTCAGTAAATAAATCATGAAGCACATAAAGCATGTGGCTTAAACATCCACTGAACGATGAACGTTGCCGTACCTCCAGCATGTTTTCCCTATTGTTTCGGCTATTTGTAGTGATTGAGGCATTATTTAGTTAAAGTGTAACTCCACCAATTTTTACATATATGTGTGTAACAGTGTACTAATATATAATTATATTATGATAGTATATTATTTACGTACACTTAAAGTATATTTAAGTTGAATTGAATTAAGTCTACTTCTTCATGCTGAATGCACTAAAAATAACTTTCAATATATTTACATTTTCAATAGCACATTACAAATACACGCACAAAGTCTTGTACTCTCCGTGAATAGATCAAAAGTTTACCACATTTTAACAATAAAACTACTTTAAAGTAACTTTTTAGAAAGACGTTACAGGAAACTCTAGATCATGAATGAAAAGACAGAACATTTTTCAAACTTTAGATATTACTAGTGTAATTTGTATTTCAAGCATCAAACATCAAATATTATCAGCACTAAACACAAACTGCCTTCTCTACCACTCCACCACTTCACTACTACAGTACTGCAATATATTAGGCCCTCTAATGCCTAGATAGTCAGGTCAAAAACCTGTAATGTGAACGTGATCTGAAATGTTTTGTAGAAATGTCAAGTGTCTTACACGTGCAAATGTGAACGTATCAGCTGTTTGCAGAAACCTGAACTGCCAACATTCTATTCTGGCGACATTTTGTTCTTGTCTCACCAAACAACCAAACGGCAATTTCAGAAAAAAGAGAAGCTGGAAAAAGCAAAAAACAAAACCCTTAAATCCTCACAGGATAAATTCCTGCGGTGAGATTACAAGCAGCGCTAGCATCGGTTAGCACTTCATAGCAACAGCAGTGCTTCTTTCTTCATGTGTCAAGTGTGAAGTAATGAACATATCTAAAATATTCATTACAGCAGCCAGACCGTCAGAATAACTGAATGGGCTGAGATCACACGGGTCTCTTTGATTACAATCTCAAACTATTAAGGCACCTGTGTCTTCACTATCACAGACTTCAAGGGAACCTAAGAGATGTGGGGGTGAGGCTGCACCCGCGTGCTGCTCTACTTGATCTCAAGTTTAAAGTTAAGCTGATCAAAGACCTCGAAAGCTTGTACGTGAGTGCACACACATGCAATACATACTGTATACATGTCCGTGTTCATAACAGCTTTTTACTTTGTGCGGCACCAGCAGAAGTACTGCTGACAGATGCTACTTTCGCCTCCTCACAAACACTGAGAAGAGCAGATACCTGTGGGATTTCGCAGAAGAGGGCGGCTTCGAAAAAGGTACGGCGCTCGCTGAGCAGACCCAGTCCTTCGCTCACATCGTCCTCGCTAACAGGCTTCAGTTTCCTGCTGGTCGCTCCGTGGTGTGTGGATGTCAAAGAGCATCTCCGCTCCCTTTCATATGTTGCGTAATTAGCCATCAGTAGGCACGCATGGCTGGTGGCTCTGAGCTGACAAATCTGAATAAAAGATCTGTGGGGGCTTTGAAACCCGGAAAGTGATAGTAAACATCTGATCAAATTAGCAGAACGGTAAATCTGTGGCGTGTTTGCAGTTTATTTGTCTTTCTGTCTGAGCAAATGCACGCGCAGCTTGGTCTATGTGTACATCCTTCTTCCTCACAAATTGCGGCTGTATTCTCACATAATCAGATGTTGCTTTTTGTATGTTTACAAGTGAACGGATTGAAAATAACATTATGAGAAAATGCCCCAAAAAATCAGTCTCCAATCCAGTGGCCTACCTTTTTTTTCCAGGCTGTTCTCTCAATGCAGCTTCAAGACTAGAGACCTATATAAGCCTTAATTTACACATCGTAATGAGTCACAGACTAGTTTTTTTTAATTGGACGCTGCAACAATGACGCATCTGCTAAGACAGCTAGCGTATTTCAATCTCCTAACATGCAATCCTGCACACACAGACACATATACACACGCACACACACACACACACACACACACGCACACAGACCCCAATAAAACTCCAATGCTCAATTATGCTTCACAAATACCCATATACCTCACAGCCCATCTTGGGCCAATAAATCACGGTCTTCCCTAACAACTGGTCTTGAGGATGAGCAGAACAAGCCCACAGGGCAATCGAGGATGGGGGGGATGGAGACGTGGAGGCAGAATGTTTAGCCGAGCTGCCGTCGTGCGTGCTTTCGTGCTAACAGACATTTTTCTCAATCTGGCCTGTCACACGGGTGGAGTGTTATAAGCAAGATTAATCTCTGCTTTAGGATGCAGGTGACTACCGTGGCATTCGTCATGTAATAGAGGGAGAAGAAGGAGCTGTGCTGGACAAACAAGCCCGCATGTACGTCATCCAGGGCGGTGGAATGCAGAGATAGGGGAGAAAAAAAACAAAAACCATGTTGCTTGGGGAGCTTAAACGATCAACAGGTAGGGTTAAATGCTCCATATGAATCGGCGAGTGCTGCTCAGGATGTGATCCTCGATCGATTGAATTCTGCTGGCAATACAGACATAAACCTCCCACTCCTCTCTGCCTTCAGGTGCACATAAACATACAGTAGCTTGGATGAGAATGCATCGTCTAGGAAGTGTAACATTTCCCTAACAAGCCTAATTATTATTGTTTTATGCGTGATACGACTGAAAAAGCCTGACAGGCAAATACTCCGGTAAGGGACATGTTAACCTGGGTTTGAATGGTGGGCGAGTCCCCAGCTAGCTGCAAACAATTAGGCACATCTCGAGGTGAGATAAGTTAACGTCAAAGAATAATGAGCAGGTCAGCTAACAAGTAGCCAGCAGCCCACATCCTGATTAGCAGAGGAGGCCGTGAAAGGAGCACTCTCACACTAAGAGAGGCATTTAGCATAATTAGATGTCCAGGGGAGAAAAGTGCTCGGACGAAGGGTTCATCATTTTAGATCACATCAGCCTCTGAGTGTGTCATCATATCGTGGAGGAGGGGGAATAAGAGCTGTTAGCATAGCATTAGCAAGAGCTCTTTTTTGATATTTAATGTAAAAAAATCACACATCGGTGCTATTGTGGAATGTTCTGTGACTACATTGCAGAATAAGGGGCCTTTATGTATGATGTTCTTTATAGTCCTAGATCCTTATTTATCATTTGAGTAATAAACCTTAATCTTGTAGCGTTAATGACTCATCTAACAATTGTTTGCGATTAATCAATTATGAAGTGCCAAGTTGTATCATCTAATGTAACAGTTGCACTGCAGTAACAGTTAATAGATACATAAAATAACATAATAATAAAAAATAAAAGCTTAATGCTAGAGCTCCTCCTGCCTTTATGCCCTTTATCCCTTTTTGTTTAGTTCACTTACCTCTCCATTTCATCCCCTTTTTTTTCTCTCCCTGCTTTAGTCTCATTTGCTGTCTTAACTTTCCTCTGTCCTTTCATGTTTCCTGTCTTCCTACTTAGTTTACTCTCTTTTGTTCAAGGATTTCCGCGGCGACAATGTTTGTGTATGCGCGTGTGCTACGTGTCAATCTGCCTCGATGCAGGACAGCGGCGCCCTGAGACAAGAGCTCCGAGTGGACAGACGACACATTTTTTTCAACATGGTAAACTAATAATTTAATAAAGTGGGTGGGACCTGTTCCACCCTTGTATAATGGATGCGACAACCATGCCATTACAATACTTTCTACTTAGATGTGGAACCTAAACCATTGCACCTTCACAGACAGTCACAGTAGACAAGAGATTACCACTCATACGTTATGAATGGATTTTGCCTTATCAGTGAAAGATCAGACGGGTCTTTTGTATACAGATCAGTTCAGTTTACCTGTGCACAGTTCTACAAGACCACTGTGGGCATAGCGGTCGAGGGTAGTGTCCGTGGGAAGCCAATTTAGGCGATGTGTTGACTCCGTGCAGCTTTAAATGAGACCAGTGTCTGGACGTTGCCAGTCCTAATGCTGTTACGTTGCAACAGCCAAGATAAGTTATCCTCAATTGAGTTAAGGCCCATTAAATGCCTTACGAAACCCAATTTCGCTTCAATGTGGTTTTTGTGGTAATAATGGGGCCATTTCACATCGCACAGCAATTTCTTCTGAGCAGTTTTATTTTCACTGACAGTTATACAGGCCGATGTTTTTTTGCTGGGCTATACTGAATGTTTAAAACTGTACAAAGAGGTCGAATACACTCTGATTGGATGCCGGAACAGCGCCGTTTTAACACCGGAATTAACAGCCTCTCAACAAGTTAACCGGGGAAAGAGAATCATGATATAAGGAGAAAAGGGGCAACAGTCGTTGGGGAAATAGGGAAAAAAATAAATTGGGCAGGACTCTCAGTTTGAAGAGACAGCTGTGAAAGGTTGGACTGTAATTTGCTTTGAGTTTGTTGCTTGTTATTTTGCACTCATCCAAATTTTTGGTGACATATGCACTTTTTTTTTCTCCCCCTCCTTCCCCGAGTTATGAGTCATCCGAGCAAAATCCCTGCCTTACAAAACAATTAGATCAGAAGCCTCCGGTAATGCAGCAGGGATCAGATGCTCCCCTACCTACTGCCGCGGTGAGAAATAGAGGAGGGGGAGGGGAAGGGGCGGCGTCTGGATGGGAGGGGTGAAGGATCTGAGAAGGCGGTAGAGGAGGGAGGTGTGCGAGAAACAGAAGCATGACTCACAGATCACCACAGCGAGTTTCCAGATACTAAAAAGTTAGTTGTGTTTTTTTTTTTTTTTTTCTGAGGAGAGAAATTGCATTTTGTCTCCGTCGAGGTGTCACCTTTGTACGTCGGATCAGCCTTGATGCAGATGTTTGTGTTGCGTACAGCTTGATGATGATTGGATCAGGGAAAATAACCACACTGTTACTCAGTGTGGCTCAGCAGACTCTCTGTCTCTCTTTCTCTCTCCATGTTTTTGCATTTCCTCTGATAACCAATAATCTGATGCATCAAAGGGTATTTGATATGAATCACTGGTGTGTCCTAATCTGAATTCTCGCTAATTCATTTCCCTCGTGGATCTCCTCACAAAGCCTCTTAAAATCATTGACTGATAATGAAGCTCATTAGCACCGCCTTGTATTCTATCCATTTCCCCCTCTGCAGCTTACTTAGCCTCAACAAGCAACACTAACAAGCACCTGTGGGTCTCATCGAGATTTATTTTCTTTTGTATAGAAGAAAACATCAAACTGGGGCTTAAAATCTTTACAGTATACTGCAGCATACGGATTAACACTGATTGTTGATCATTCGGTGGACTTTATTGGTATTATTATTCAATGTAGAAAGGTTTTCCAAATTGATATCCTTGATCAAGTGCAATTATGTTGTGAGCCTAATTTATTATGTTAAATAACCTCCTTGATTTAGTCATCATGCAATAAGAAATTCATCTTTATTTAGGCGTAATAACTCCAAACTACACGGGCTGACGCATTTATGAGGCTGATCAGTACAACATCCATATGGATTTACTTTTGTTACACGAGGGGGAAGTATTATCTGACTCACTGTGCATAAATTCATTTAGGAAGTCATGATGGCTGCTTGTACATTCAAATGACTTCTTCCAATCTGATGATCATAAAGTGGTGAAAAGTGACAGAATGGACAGGAATTGTCAGAAGGCAGAAATCCGAGACTTAGGCGGCAGCTCTGTTTTGTCACGTAACTGTGAAAAGTGGTAATTCTGATGAAGGTGAACATGTGCTCCACAACCCCAAGTGCATTTTTTGTCTTGTCAGCTGGCAACTAATGAATCCCTGCAGCACTCTGTGCTAATGAATGCCATGTGTCGAGGTCCAGGTGTGGAGACTAGTCTCAAGGATGTCTTTACCTAAAGAGTGCATTGTAAAAATGTTGTTTTTTCCCCCTGAGCTGTGTCATGTCTTTGTTCCTCTCGCAACGTTTCCTGTGATTTTGTTAAACCGAACTGCCAATTACATGTGCTTTATGTCTCCAATAACGCATTTTCATTACGCAGATGCAAGATGTAATATGGATCTCCTGTCATATCCGCACATTAAGCTTCCATGATTTGCCATACCTACTGTGGAGTAGCATTATTTTGAATGGTCAATCACTCCGCTGTGATTAGATTTTCCCTCAGTTTTGGCCGACATTCTCCCCCAGCTTAATACTGGGCATTCATCTGTGGTAATAATATAAAAACAATTCTATGGCAGCTGAAATTGAGTTTATGCCTTTCTCATTTTTAGTAAAAGAGGAGGGCGGTAACTGAATCAATCCTATCATCTAATGCCATTTCTTCTCAGAGTTGAGATTATGTAATATTATATAACGGTGGACACAACCAATATCTTCAGACAAGGGAGCGCTGAGGTGCTCCACAAGCTCATAGCTGCTCATTACTCTGTTTTTTGTCGACCCATGTTTTCCCTCCCCGAGTGAAACTTACTTTCAAAAAAATCTTTTCTTCGAGTTAACTTTCCCCTCTTTGTGTCGGCTTTTTCCACATGCACACTCACAGCAGAGCGTGTTTCCTCCCAGTGACACTGTCATTTAATTGCCTTTCTCTAAAACTAATCCTGTGGAGTAAAAGGTGTATTGGAGGAAGAAGACATGCAGCAGGAAAACCTATTTATAGCGTTTCTGCAGGACGTGAGGGTAGAGCGACAAGCATGTGCACTGAAACTTGCTTTTAACGCTATACGAGCCATAGAGTACAAGAGTCACTTATGGATATTTAGCGCAGATTCGAGACACATGCCGCCACGTCACTGCGGGTTAAAGCTACAGGAAGCGTTCTTTTTATAGCTTAAAAATGTTGGCGTGATCAAACAAATGCGCCGGGCCGATGACTAGTGCTGTCTATTAAATCCTTAATCAACTTTGGCTGAACCTTGTGCCTCTGAGAGATATATATGGAGTGTCAAGTTTGAGGAACTTCAAAGGAAGTATTTGGTGCAAGAAAATTCTAATTATGAGCCGATGTGTTTCTCACAGCCAGGCGTCTGATGCGAGTTGTTAACCAAATCTGTTGCTTGAGGTGAGCGGTTCACGTTGCCTAATTAGAACCAAAGTTAGATTTTCTGCCGAACTGTCAATGGTCTATGTGTTTCTGTATTAAAAACAAACTGCAGCGCTTAATATCTATCTCACCGACGCATATGTTGCTGCGAACCTGCCGTGCAGCTGGGGTTCTCGGTCATGCTTACCTTTTGAAAGACACCGACTAAACTACAGTATATCTATGCCATTTATGAATGTTATTAAAATGAGGAGTGCACACATTAAAACTTTATGACAGCTGGTTGGAGGGTATCTTTATGAGCCATTTATAGCACAGTTCTTGCCTATAAAAGGGATGAAACCATTTTCTTTTCATACTTATATGTATGCAAATCCATACAGCTCTTATCCCATGAGCGTCGGCGGTGGTGGTGGCAGCAGTGGTGGTGGGAGGACCGCAAAATGCAAAAGATTTCCTCAAAAGATTTGCCAGGATCTCCTCCTCCTCCCCCCCCATCTTTATCTGCAAGTCATCTCTTGTGGAAATCAAAGAATTTCGCTTGGATTTGTGTCAAGCGATGAGAGCGTCTTCATGTGAAATGCAGATTTCTTTTTTTTCCCTTTTTTTTTGCATCAGAGCTTTGCCAACTACAAACGACTCCTGGAGTAACTAAGAAAGTCTGGATCCCCTGAGCTACAGATGTGTGTGTATTGGATAATGAGGATTCAGGGGTGGTGTGGAGTGGAGGGGAGCGTCAGTGCGAGTAGATCTATTTTTGGCTTTTCTTTTTTTTTTTTCTTTAGACAGGCGCAGTCATTGAGGAACCGCGATGGGAACATCCTGCGTTCCTGCTTCCGTACTATCAGCTAAGAAAAAATAAAATAATCAAAAATCAGCTTCCCATTAGAGAGACGTAAAGCTCCAACGAGGTAGTCCCGATGCAAATGAGAGCCTGCCGGAGAATTAATGAATTTTTAAAAGAATTTTTAGCCGTTAATTTATTCTGCAATAAACATATGATTATCCTCACAGGCAGAAAAAAACCTCTGAGTCCTCCTCGATGTCGTTGCATGTCCTGTCCGGTTTGATTGAGGTGATACAGGCAACGCAGATCTCTCTCTGTCTCTCTCTCGTATACAGGTCAAGGCCGTGGCCCCTGCTGGACACTCTCTGCGACCCGCTGTGATGACTCGTAGCAGCATCATCTGCCGCAGCTCATTTACTATTCCGCATGAAAGAGAGAAGCCACCACGACAGCTGCAGGTCCGTCCAAAGACAAACACCCGCCCACGCTCTTTTCGCACACATCCGCACACACTCTCACTTGTGTCTATTAAACTAATCTCTGAGCAGAGAAACAGGATTCATTAGTGAGACCAATGGTGTGCTGCTCACTAATGCTGATTTCCGTGTCTCTTTGAAACATCTCCCCTGTTATTCCAACTGACACTTCAACCCCTCGATCGTGATCCTTCACGGTAATGAGAATGATATGAGAGTGACAAACACTATATTTCCCTCTGTCTATCAGCCAGGTGAGATAATGGAGAGTAATGTGCAGCTACCTTTGTAACTTATTGACTTCCAAATTAATGGCTTTGAATTAGATTAAAAGTTGAAATGAGCTGCATATGAACTCCGAGGGGAAAATTGGCAAACACCCTCGGAGGCAGCAGACTTGAGCCACGCACGAGGACGCTTTAATCGGTAACAGCACTATCAATTTAGACGTGCCTATAGGAATTATTTGTACAAGACTGCTCACAGTGAAGGATCAATAACAATTAGAGTGGTGACGCCTTTCTCATATGGTGGGTATTGACAGAAATATTAGAGAAGTTAAAGGGATCTCAGCAGACTTTGTATTTATAAAGTGAGCTTCCCTCTGCTAATCTGGAGGAGTTCTTGCTTTCCCCCGTCGGGAATTTCAGAAAATCTAAAGTTGTTAGCGTTATTAGTCACTCCGAGGGAAGTGTAGAAAGAAACTGAAATAGTTTGCAAAGGTTTTCTCAGTCATCGGGGGCCGTGCTCCCATATTGTCGCTGAGCTGCAGGAGCTACTGTTTTTTTCCAGGAGCGGATTTTTATCTCCTCCGCAGTCATGCTGGGTTTCCCTGACAGAGAGCTGGAGGATCTTTTTATACCTCCCCTGAAGTAACACTAGATGCACCGCGGGAGCGGCGTGACAGTGTAAACACACCGTTACGGCCCTAGAGGGAGATACACCTCCCTCGCGAGATCAAACTTCACGTCTGCATTGTGAAGCGTCACCTGAGGTCACATTTTGCTGTCCAAAAGGTCAACAACCCATAGTCATGACACCAAAAGACCACAGCAGCAAATAGAAACAGCACTAGACTGCTGTCTGACTCAAATAATAACAGCTCTGCTGCTCTCTCATTGATTGAAACTGTGTTTTTTTCTGTTCGTTTCATCTAAAATGAATTAATGATTCATAGGCTCAAAGCTGATACCTGACTCGGCTCATACCTGCATCCTTTTTAACCACTTTAGATCTCATCCGTGTTTTCGCCAGATATTATTTGTTGCACCTTAAAATATGAATGAGCGCAGTGATTATGAGTTTCTCGCTAAAGCTGCATCTCTAGTAATGACGGAAAATGCTGAAACCGAGGTGTGTGGGAGGGATGGAGAAAGAGCGGTGGAGAGTGGTTGTGAATGCGAGCAGTGAAGATGTTAATTAAGCGATAGGCGCCGATAACATTGGTGCATCAAGTAATAAACCCAGCCACCAGCGACTTGGCAAGGATAGTCACAGGCGACACCACCAGCCGACCCGGGTCGAGCTTCAACAAGCCGGTTCACACTTGTGCTACATGCCCTGCCCTTCGACTTCGCCCCTCTGGTCTGAACTGGGCTTCAGGGCCTGGTCTGGCCTGAAATAGCAGCATGGGAGCATTGCCACGATGGCTGCTGAGTGCTGAGATCTGCCTTTAAGGACTTTGTCACACTATTTTTTTCTACTAAGCTAAGAAAGGCATCAGCATGAGGATTTGTATGTGGGTGTGTACAGTGTATGAAATTGCTAAGTATTTAATGGTTTTTAGTTTTTTTTGTATTTTTGTGTATTTTTATACACATATATGCACATATTTTGTGTCCTTAACAAAGGCATTATCATATAACAAGGCACTGGTTTTTAAAAGTCATGATAGGACATTTGCCTTCATCAGTCCGTCAGACTGTAGAAAACTCACAGATTCACCTCGAGAAGTCTTGTTGCTGCAGACACACACTCAGTTATATCTAGACATGTAGCAGGAGAAGGCATTATTAAGTAAACACAGCCCAACAGTCAGTCATAAATCATTCCACGTAGCTTGTGCGGGAGATCGCTGAACAGGTGGCTCCTTCAGCCGGAAAAATGCTCGACAACCTGCGCCAATGCTTCCAGTTGTGATTAATACTGATTTTTTTTTTTGCATTAACTTTCCTGAAATTGTGAGACAGGAGGAACCCCGATTCGTTAATTTTGCATTTTAGTTTTCAAAACAATCTCATGCAGAAAACAAGTCCTCTCCTCCCCCTCTGCATTATTCATTGTTTTTTTTGTCTGGGTTTAAATTCAGGAAACTGTAAAGATGCATGTGTTAAAAACGTGGTGTTTTGTATGCGTGTCACTGCTCGACCATCAACCCTGAGCTTTTTTTCTCTCCCCGAAGCAGAAATTCAGCTTCCTATTTAGTGTTGTCACGAGGCATTACAGTGAGTCAAAATGAATGAAAAAGTCTCGCTGAAAGTCTCCTAAATTGAAAACAAACTATTCATCGCACAACGCTTAAGAATCAAGGCCGTCCGAAGGAAACAAATTCCAACACCTGTCCTCTGGGCTTCTTCCTCTTGCTTAGTATGGGCAGCTCCTTTGAAAATCGTGGCTTGAGAGAAAAAAAATATTGTTATATTAATATTCGGCGGACGTCAGGAACAAAGCGATTTGCTTACACTTTTGAAAATATCATTCATGCTGTTGTTGTGAGAGGGGAGAATACTTGTATAAATACGTGGATTTACCATAAAGAGGTGTGGCTGCTGCAGTCTATCAGCATTATTGTAAAGACTCATTAAAAGGAGGAAAGGGAAACTGGACAGCCTTTTTATGTATTTTGCAGATAAACAGTGAATTTTATGTCAATCTTCATGACATTCTCCCGAGCGGAAATTTATTTTTCTTCATCTTTGTAATCTGTTGTCATTCAAAAGTGTCAGATGAGAGAGAGAGACAATCTTCCCGGTTGTTCCTTCAGACTTAAACAGTGAGGTTTTGCGAGAAAACACGACTAAGAATAATGAGAGCTGTATTTGCTGAATGCTAACACAATGATCATTGTTTTTCTTTTCAATTAAAATCATGAGCTGCCTAAATCTGAAAGTCAAGTCTCGTGGAAGGTGCCCATTAAGCTCAGAGCATGAGCAGACCGGCCCTGATTAATGAAATTAAATGAAATTTTTTGAGACAGATCAATGAAAGAAGCCCTCTGTGGAGAAAAACACACTGAGAAGTCAAGCTGGTGAAACAGACAGAGCTCGACAACTTTTGTTCCTTACTTGTGATCCCTGCTAACCCACATGCATTAAGACGTGAGTTAGTCCCTTCCAACTGAAAAATAACCAGCAAACTGGTACATTTTGTGACACGCCCAGAGGAAGTTCACACTCAACACCATGTCCTGACTACATTTGACTGTCACGCCGAAGCAGAGAAGCTGGGCCCAGGGGACGGCAGCCCGAAAGTGGAATCGATGAAGCTTAATTCAGGATCACGAGACACGAGGAACAGGCAGAACATCATGGGAAACACAGCAGACGACTCGACCAAGACTGAACTAAAGACTGGACATGAATACACAGGGGGGATGGAGTGCGGTGGAGTGAGGCGGAGAAACGCAGGTGAAGGTAATGAGTGGAAAAACACCAGGAACAGGGCCGGGCTAACAAAGGAGATGCAGAGCAAATGTGGAGGGAAAGCAGACTGGTGAGGAGCAGAAGAAAACAGGACAGAAACAAAACAGTGCAAAAGACACCACAAAGGCCTAGAAAAAGCACAGAACAGAAAGCAAAAGGAAACCGAAATGACAGGAACATCACGGAGACACAAGCAAGCGGCATCTTGATTTTATGGTTTCCCGTTGGAGTGTCCCAACTGGCTGCGAGTGACGCAGCGCCGCGCAGCACGCCAGTTTGAGTTTATTTTCCCTCCTGTCACTTGTCCGTGTGACTAAAAGCAAGATATGGACGAAACCTAAATAAGTTGCTGCCTGCTGGAGTTGAAAGTTGTTTTTGTTTTTCTGTTTTTATTGTTTGTCATCCTCAGTCGAGAAATAACTAAAGATCACAGTATGAAACGCATCTTTTCTGTTTATTAAGTACAATCCAATGACGCTATCTTAGCAAACTCACCCATCTTTTACTTGCTCATTTTAACAGATAGCGTGGATAGCAAGCATCTGACATCGGGTCGCATCTGGAAGCGATACTGCCTTTCATTTTTGTCTCTCTTTATCTTTACGTACAAGCTTCTCCCTTCTCACCTCCTTTCCAATGTTGGAGATGTCGATTTCTCTCAGTTACAAAATAACGTGAAGAGACCACACGTAATGACTGTACACACTGTTATCCATGCTCGCAGCTCAATCAGCTATGCATCATTTAAAAAGTACCTTTGTTGTCTACAGTTGGTGTGCACCGGCAGCTTTGTGTGAAAATTGATTAGCTCTTTTTGAAAAACAGCTAAGCAGGTGATGCTCTGCAGTTGAGCATCGCCTCAGTATTCATCATGCACTCAGACTGTGCTGACGCCTCTGAGCCGGTTCGTCTATACCAAAACCTCTTTGTGCACTTCCTACCTTCAGCAGAATCAAACAGCTAGAGATTATATCAGCGAGTCCGACGGGATTGAAGACTGTAACACCGGTAATATTTCATCAAAGCGTCAACAAATTTTGCCCACTTGAGGAAAACAACAAATTTTGCCCACACAGAGACATAAATAGACCCGGCGAGCATCGTCACAGAATGTGGGAATCCTCCTTTCCTGCTCTCCTTCCAGCTCCACTTTGGCAGCGGAACAAGACGAGGAAGAAGAAAGAAAGAAGAAAGACAGCTATTTCATGCCTTGTTGAATGAGGGTTTTTGTTTACACTTTCTCCATGTAAACATGTGGGCCTGGCTCTGCTGGTTTTCCCTGAACAGAATGTACTTCATGAATCATATTTTATTGTATAAATCATATTTCGGGCAGGTATGCTGAATGCCTGTCGGGATGTACATGACCTCAATCATCTTTGTTGACCTCGACCTGTGTTTAAATTACAGTTCTTCATTAACAGAGCCCCGAGAGTCCAAACCGACAAGGGTGTCACTTTGTGCTGAACAGTTGCGGGGATAGAAAATGCTGAGATTTTATGTGGTCGGAATAGAAAATTACATTGCGGATGTGTAATCTAATACATGTGGATATTAAAGTATAAGGTAGGCTGATCTATTATCCAACGAACAATAACTGCCCCCTGACACCTGTGCTTACGTACAATTTATCTTGTTTTGGTTGTGTGGGTTTATTTTATTCATGTTTTAGTTAAGAATATTTACAACAACCCTAACCCTACACTGAAAAGAAAAAAACGTACAAACAAAAGAAAAAACGTAATCCAAGTCAAATGCTTTCAGCTCGGCAGCTACAGTAACATTGTCGGCTTTGGTGTAGATAATGTCTCTTTGAATCAGTTTTGGATTTCAGGATTTTACGAGACTTCGAGGGATTACGCAGAGCAAGTTCTTCTGAGCTGCTTTTTTGTTTTATTTTGAGGCTCCAGAAATGTTTTGTTAACCGGGAAACTTCGCCCAACTTTAGGGTCTGCGTATAAAATGACTGAATTGTTCATTTTTTTGGTGCGCTTATCCTTTAACACCGCTGTACTCTTTTTGCCCGTGCATGAATGTTGAATGCACGTTTACGACATGTGTAGGCTGTTGTGAATCTCATGTCCTCTGACAGACGCTCTGTAGCTAATAACACATGCTGTATTTATACTAAATGGTTTTGAGATTTGCATAAAAACTGTAAAGACAGGGAGGCTTCATTCTCATGCCTCTGGGCTACAGCATTTAGGATGGATGCTTTTCTTTTCTGGGCCAAGCAGAGGGTGTGAAGCTATTAGAAAGTACAGTTCAGATGGGCTCAGATGGTTATTAATGGAAAGAACCAGGAAGGGATCAGCCTCGGAGGATGAGTCACACAGGCAGCGGCCCATCCCTCGAGGCCTCCGCTGGGCAGTGCTTTATTACCTAAGCCTTCCAGTGGTTGGGTGGGATCTAAAGAGCTTCCACAAACTGTGCTTTTTAGAGCTGATGTCTCTGAGCCTGCCTCACAACTACTCACTGTTCAATGCGCCAATAGCTTGTTTGCACAAGAGGCGTTGTTATAAATAAACATGTCTGGTGGAGGTGGCTGGAACAAAAGATAAAGAGGATGCAGTGGGAAAACAGAACAATGAGAAATAGGAGGGTCATCTATTTTGTATGTTTTATCCAAGAAAATGTAAAGCAGGAGGAAGTGGATGCAGCGAGATGTCTTCTCCATAGAAACATTCATACACGATTTGCATTTGCTTCTCAGGTCCTGTAAAGTTATAAATATGTATTGTTTTCTAAGTGAACCAATTAATTCAGACGTGTTTTTCCATTGTGGGGGGAAAATAGCATCAGCTTCAAGGACAAAAACATCTATCCAACTCATGTCTCCCGAGAGGATGAGAACAAATTCTTTAAAAAGAGATGGTTACCAGAATTTCAAGGCCGAAGCAAATTCAATCTGGGACACGTATCAGAGAGAACACACGCAAAAACAAATCATGGCTTTTAAAGTTAAGCTCGACCACACATCTAAAAATAGCTTATACGTTATTCTGAGCTGACCCAATTGATCAGATGTCCTGTTATGACGTGGTTCATACACAATACATTTATGGTAAGGTGCTCTCTGCAGTGTGACTCATGATTTCAGACTTGAGGGGTTAGATGTTTACATTTGAAGGTTGGAGAAGTAGGCTTTTAAACCTGATCTGTGTTGTGTTCAAGTCCTTTGACTCACTGGAAAAGTCAGAGCTGTCCTTGGATGAGGCTCAACTTGCAGCTGCTGCTCTGTGGCAAACAGCAGAAGACAGGAAATCATGTCAGAACACAAAGACATACAATATCTTGTCCTTGCTCATTTGTAGGATAAATGTCCTGAATCACGCAATGTGAAAGAGCTTTGATTAGTGTTTTATCATTCTTTACCTACAGTACCATGTATACAGAGGCCATGTCTCACTTATATGATATTTGTGTGTTTTCAGTGGTTTTTAGTTGCGTTTGCCTGTTTTTCAGTATTTAAAATTTTTTTTGGTACAATGCAAACAAGATCTGTGTTTGGCTTAAACCAAAACACACTGTGGAGATTTTTTCTCATCATGTTCAGGCATGAACACACAGAGCTCTGAAGCAGACCAGCACACTGCAGATTGTCTGTTGGACTCGGAGCTCTCCGGGGAGGGGGGCTTAGATTGCACACGCACAGGGATCATGTACACAAACAGTATGAGATGCTTTGAGATTTAGCTTTATCTTATTAGCAATTTTCCATCAGCAGCCCGTTTGCTAAACTCTAGTTTAATAGACTAAGGAGGAAGGACAGACCGAGAAAAACAATCTGTGTCTGCCATGACATTACTCAAAGCCCCGCCCCCAGCAGCGCCCAACCAATCTGTGATCACGATTGTTCCACAATAACAGATAGGCCTAATTACTGTACATTCAAATACCGTACAACATCAAGATGAGCACAGTGTACAAATATAGTGTTATCGAAAATAAATAAATAATAAATACATTTAAAGTTTTATAGTGCAGCCTTTTGAGAAGAGAGGACACGTCTGTGTGTCTATTTTAGGAACATTTCCACTCAAAAGCATCTACACCTCTCCAGTTGTGACATCAGAGGGAGCAGCATTTCAGAAGCGTTCATTCATATCAAAAAGTGACGAGCTTTGTGCTTTGACAGCACTTTAATAACTTCTAATGCCAAATCCACCCCAAGTCTTGACGTTGGTGTTGACAGAAGATGACATTATGAAAAACAGAGTAATAAAAGAGCAATAAACTTATATAAACTTTATATAATGTTAAAAAGCAGGTCTAATCACCAGGACTTTTACAGAAGCTCATTCAATGAAATGAGATGTCATGGAGTTGATTATTTAAATATCAATTTATTAGTATCAATTAAATATGTGTTTTTAATTTCGAAGTAAGTCAACCTGCTTTAAAAGTTGTTTTCTTTGCTCCTTTTCAAAGTTTGAATGAGACTCATATCTGCTATCATGAGACGTCTCCCTTGATAAGATTAGATTTAAGAGAACTTAGCTCATCCGATGAAAATAAATTCGTTATTAAAATTTGAATGGAGGATTGTTTTATTTTAGGCAAAATAAACCTGCCTGGCAGGTAGTGAGCAGCAGAAAAGCTGCTCACTACCTGCCAATTTCCCTGCTTCAAATTGCTCTTTATAAATTTGAATACCACTTCATTAATCCCCATGGGGAAAGTAATGATCTTCACTCAACCCACCCAGTTAACAAACGCACCACCATAAACTAGAGTGGCTTGAGGGCATTATGTCAAATGTAAAATCTGGGCAGAGATTTGAACTTGCAACCTACGGACTACAAGTCAGCTTCTCTAACATATCCCTGGTCTGACCACCTCCTGAGTTGCCCACCTATAATTTCTACCAGAGGCTAAAACTGGCCTCTTGTGGCAACTTGTTACGTAAATGTCCTTTAGACAGGACAGGATGTTCCAAAAAAGAGTGAATGTGGGGGTCTGTGGACGGTTGCACACCTTTTCCTGACTGGTTGTCCAGCCTTGTCGATAACTCAACCAACCGTGTTCTGCGTGTCTATTTGGAACTGCCATATACTTTGTCAGGAGTAGCTTTGCTTCTGCGAGGTGATGTGCACTGTCAAGAAATGTCAGCGCATACTGTTGGATTTTTTTCAGGTAAGTATATATATTGTTCCTGTAACTGACAGTGTGCCGAACACAGATGGATGGAGAGAGAGAAGCAGCACTTTACTGACAAGAGCAAACTTTTTCAAAACAGAAAAGTCATGCACTTAAAGCCCATCATGTTCATTTTACACCATCAGCCGCTAAACACATCATTTCTTCATCCTCGACCGCCCTGCTATCTATTCTAATATTTTCATATGAGGATCCTGAGACGATCTCAACAGTTCTGCAGATTCATTCAGCCACACTGAACTGCTTTTGTCCGGTGGCACGTGGCTCCCATTATTGGTCCAACAGTGCAGGTGTAACAGGCTGGCGGAAGCTGCTACCTAATCGCCTCCTCTCGGCTGAGCCTAGCACTGCACTGACACATCAGTTGGACCAATTAGCTTTTCCTGTCGATCTGCTGTCACACCATGGCTGAGTTTAATGTAACACAGAGGCTGGACGTTAAAGCCAGACACCAAAATAGACCCTGTGGGATGATGTATTACCCACTAGGCCTGAATCCAAACCAAGAACAGATAGTTTCAATGGAAGAAGATAACGTAGAGTCTGATTTTATATGTGCAATGTGGCAAAATGTTTCAGGATTAAACTAATCCGACAAAGGCTAACTCTACTATTCTACAGTTGTTGACAAAACCACTGGGGACTTGAGACGGTCCAAAACCACCTTTATATCTACTAGATCAGCTAGTAACAAAACGTGCCTACTTCTTAATACAACCATGTGTCTTCCTCTCCCTTTTCATAGCTGTGAGCGTTTTTTTGCTCAGTAGCAAGGCTGCTAGCTGGAGCCACATTGCTAATGCAGTCTTTGCGAGAGCTTTTTTCTTTTTTGTCTACGGTAATGTATCTGTATACATTTTTTAAATATTTATTTTTTACATTTTGTTGAATAATCACTTTATGAAATCAGTTCATTTAATTATACAAAGTATAAAGTGTTCATTCAGCATTCGATTACATTCATAATTTTGACACTATATAGGGTTCTTAAACTTTTTCCATAGTCAAATTTAACCTTTTAAGCCCGTTCGGCCCGTGGACGGGCCGAAAAAACCCAACAGTAATTAAGACAGTAAAAAAAAAGTAGTAAGACAGGACAACGCGGTTTATTTTCAATTGTTGATCAAATGTTGTACTCTAATGTTCACAAAAGAAGGTCAGACATGCATTTTAGTGAAAACGTTAGTATTTAGAGATGATTTTAAACCTTGTTGGTGTGAAATCCGCGACATTTAAAAAGTGTGAACCGAGGAAATAAATGCCTTGCATCATCGTAGAACACAATGTTGTGCGACCATGTTTGTAGTCCTTTGAAAGGGGAGGAGCACCTGAAATGAATGAGACCAAGCCTTCTATGGACTACAATACCCAGCAGAGATTGAAACCCTGCGTAAAGGTAACAGCGAAAATGCCTTGCAGTGCGCCATTACGAACAGTGCACGTAAGGTGGCGCCACCTCTCGGTCACCAGCGTCACCACCTGAAATGTGAAATGTTATACCCAAAAGCTCCAGTAGATGGCCTTACACTAGTCTAATGGATATAAGTTGTATTTCCCAGCCAGTTTCGATGGGAAGTGGAAAGAAATCCATTTGGCACAATTTGGCACAAAGTGTGCCAAATTGTGCTAAAATGAGTGTCTGCCTGGTTGTATCCTTACTAAAACCTTTGTGGAGGCTTAGCCCTTTGCTCAAATTCTATCAAATTTGATAAATATGTATTCAAGGATTTGCTGAAGGTAATCAATGAAATCTGTCTGCATGGAATCATTGTTGGCATAGTTTTATCCTCTGTCAAATAGGGGGGAAAATCAGGCGAGGATAGAAATTTCACATTTTTTCACTGGTTTATTCCAATTTACTCAGGCATAGTGGCAGACACAAAATTTTTCACACTGGGAATACATTCTCTGAAGTCCCTAGATGTCCAAGGACACCAAGAACATGCATATGAACATTTTTTATAGTGGAATAATTCTTCATTTACTTTGGGTATGTCTTTTTAAGCATTTTTTCTGAAAATATGGCCAGGGCTTAAGAGGACTTGTAAAGCACTTTCAAGCTTTTCCAGCACCTTAGGATTTAATACAATGCATTTTGCAATGTAAACCTGCATTTGTAATTATGAAATAAAGTATTCTGTATCACAAATGAATATCTGAAATTTAGCGTCTGCCAAAATCTCAAATCTTGATCAGTTTTCTATCACTAACTGTTACAGAAATGAAGGGTTGTTTTACTTGCATGTTTATTTCTTTATATAGAAATCAAGCTTTTCAGTCAGGTAGCGATTCCTCATGGAAGTAATGCAGATACTTAATCAAAAACTCAGGCACTTCAGACCAAAATACAATTCAAGCATTTTCAAGGCTTTCCAGCGCCCATATAAACCCTGTATATAACATCACACATGAAGCTGATTTAAAACATAGAATGAATATCATCTAAAAACCAAGCAAACCTCTCTCACAGTCTATTTCTGCACCGTGTTAATGAGGAGAGTGGCATTTCAAACTGTCTAAGTGAAATCTGTAACTCAGCGCACATTTTCACCTCCTCTAGCAGCGAGAAGCACCTGGAATATAATTGAACTTTGACAATGGTGGCAAAGTTGTGAAAAAAACTGTGGGGAAGCCTGCTGTTTCTCTGAATCAACCCCAGGAAAACCGGAAAAAACATCAGCTGGTGTGCTACTAATGAAGCTTTTGGGAGAAGTTCAACGCAGAAGATGTATTTCCTCATGTACGGGAGATTCCCCGCTACCTTACACTCCCTCCCTTTATTCAATTTCCTGGCTATTTTCAACTAAATTGAATTTAGAGGCATTTCCCACATATCCACACTCTGAAAACTTCTCTCATTCACAGATTTTATACATCACTGAATCTTCCCAGTGAACTTTCTTCCCACGTTCTTCATAAACATAATAAGTTGTTGGATGTGGTCTTTAAAAAGCACTGACGTTATCCATGGGTTCATATTTCCACCTCAGCCTCCCCCATCACCATCATGATCTTCAGAATGTCTAAATTAACCAGGGGCAGCTCCTTCACATCTCGGAGCTGTGTGGAGCTGCATTTAATTAAAACACCCTTCCTTCACTGACGCCTCTCTGCAGCTTTAACCCTCATATTGCTTATATATATATATATATATATATATATATATATATATATATATATATATATATATATATGTATGTATATATATATATATATATATATATATATATATGTATGTATATATATATATATATATATATATATATATATATATATATATATATATATGTAAATGCCCTTTTCTGTTCTGATTCGATCTCATCACTTCCACTCAACCAGGATGGGGACAACTTAAGTAGCCATCCCTGAAATAAAAAACATGATACGGTTGACACAAACGTTACCATTCCAGTGTTTCCTCATCTGTCCTCTGCGTATGTGAGCAGTTGTCTTGTTTGAGGTTCGTTGCGTAGGGAGTGTGCGTCATGTTTGCCACGGACGCACAGGGAACCAGCAAAGAAAAACAAATAACAACACGCCATGAATAAAACATGGCAGTGAACTAACCTGGGACCCAAAGCGGAGGTTTGAAGCATATTCAGCAGCTAAAAGAGCTTCAGAGTAATTGGGTGAGGTTACATTTGGAGCTGGGGGTGAAAGCGGGAAGGTGCTGCTCGCAAGAAAGTACAAAAATGCAACCAGACCAAAAATACAGCGCGATCGACCGAATCATGCTTGCACACTCGCATACGGTGACAGAGAACAACTTTCATGACTCGATGTCACAAAGTTATGTTATTAAAATTTGACTCGCTTCCCTGCAGTCTCGCTGAAGGATGCAGGGGGATAAAACACATCATCAAGGTCCAATTTGAATTACAAATCTGCCTAGGAGCCTTTTAGTATTATCTAAAATCTTTAAATATTTAATGCTAAATGCTTCACCGCTCTGACTTGAAGACGTTTTATAACAGCAGTGCTGCTGTTGTTTAGCGTATACATAAAAAACTTGGATCCACAAACCCATATCAGACATCTTTGTTTCATCCAGCTGTGTCTGCACAAAAAAACATACATATTTAATTTCCTACAAATAAATGGTACATTAAAATAATTATCATACCAACAGAACATGAGACTTTAATCATTACAGCAGTTGTTATGTGTTGCAATAAAAGAGGAAAATAAATGAAGGCATTTATTTTTAGCTCATTTCTTTAAACCTGTGTGACCTGAGGCAGTGGAAACAAGCTGTAAACACAATATTATCACATTATCACCTTTTCAGTTGCTATGGCAAACTTGTTAGCTAATAATTGCTTGTTTACACCTGCCAAAAGGGGGAGAGTTTTTTCTCTATTTCTTTGTTTGGTTCCCAGCGGGTAGTTCATAGTACAACGAAAACGGCATTCACGTGTGGAGAAAATGATGAGGTGTGAACTGAAACCATTCAAGATAGTTTGTAAGAATTCTGCATTAACTTGTCTAAAAAAAAACCAGCCAGACCTTTGTTTTATATTTTGTTGTGTTGTGTAACATTATTCAAAATGTAAAAACCCAGAGAAAGGTTACTCAAAGCAACTGTGGGTTTCATTTGTTCACTCGCCACTACTTCCAGGATAGGAGGGTCTATGAACGAGACTAAGGTTGATATGAAAGTTGTTGTTGTTTATTGGTGTTCACCACCAGCAAAGTGAGTTTGACTGCAGGATCATTTGTGTTTTTTTGCCCCAAACAGCCAGATCACTTTACTGTCCATTAATCGTAAGCTAACGAGCAACAGCACACACACGAGGGGGAGGGGAGTGTCTGTGTGTTTGAATTCAGGTCAACTCTGACTAGGTTCAGCACTCACCAGAGACTCCAGTTTTCTTTTTTTCATTATCTCCTCTCCTCCTTGTAATGTAATTTTTGTAGTTAAGTACATTCAACATCCGGCTCCTGCCAGCAGTCAACATCACAGCGCCACAATGGGGGTCACCTCCTCGGATCACTGTTGCAGTCAGGGTGATAAACAGGAGTGAAGTTAAATCCACTTTTTACTGTTTCCATTAATTTATGATTTAATGATTTATTTTATGATAGAACACTGTATGGCACAATAAAACGAAAAGTGAAACCTAATTGATTTATTTTTCATCATTTTATGCAGATATAATAAACCCACGGGTCAAAGCTTTTTTCAGCCCACCTGCCAACTGAACAGTCACATAGCATTTACTATTGCAGCTGCTATTCATGCTCAAGCTCTTAGAAATCCATGTGGTACTACTGAGCACAGTGGAGACGAGTTAAAATACACCAGTGGGGCAGACTTACACGGGGAAATCCAAAACCATGGAAACATACCCACATGGGGCAATCGAACGCCATCCAAACAAATCCATGTGACACCATGCAGGTTCCACTCGGGTTTAGAGGTTTGCAGGCAGGCAAGGTGAGATTCCTTCTGGGAGCTGCTCGCTGAGTGGTGAGCTGGAGAAGAATACAATACCTTTGATCACGTCTACACACACCCTTTTCCTTGGGTACATTCAAAGATGTGCAGAAAGCACTGACGCCATGCTCATCTGCACATATCAGCAGGAATTTTTTTTTTAAACAGTTTTAATATCACTGCCACAATAAGATGAGATATGATAAGTAGGACATTTGTGAGTCATTTGAAATGTGTCATCGCTGCTGATTGTTGCGTGTTTGCCAAATAGCCCACATCTCTGTCTACATCCCTGCAGACAGAGAGGTCAGAAGGACAGAAGACCAGGAGGAAGCCACTAACAACTGCTTTCCTAATACTGGAGGATGATAAGGCAGCTTTTGGGTTTGATGTGCCCCATTTATCGATCATAGGAGAGTTCCTTATTCGAGGCTAGTCTCAACAGATTATATGCACAAATGACCCTGGAGAGTGACGGATTTACAAATACATTTACTTCAACATACAAGTTTTTTACACACAACATTGTTATGACATAATGGATTCTGTTTGTAGTCCGCACCTATATTACATCTGACAAGCTGTTAAAGACCTGGGGTTTGTAGTTATGACAGTGGTGTAGCACTCAGCTATGCTATGGTATGCTTACAGTCTGGCTAGATATAAATACAAAAACCATCTGGTAAGGGTGAGGAAAATATACAGTTTTTTGTCACCACAGACACAGCAGGAAATTTTCCCCAAGTCTCCTTTTAAAAAATATCCGGTGGGTTCGCACTTAAAATGTTGAAATGTAGCCTCGAACTGCGGCCACCCGCTTGGCAGCCTTCCTGGCTGTAACTACCACAGCCTCCAACTCCGGGTGTGAGAGTCAAGTCATAAACATCTAACATGAACACAATATGACACCTCTTGTAGAAATGTCAATATCATATCAGTGGTTTGCAAGAACAATATTCTACTAGTTGGCCCGGTTTCAAACATAAAGGATTTTCATTTGTAAATATCAAACATGTTTCTGTCACATTTGATCACACGAGTCAGATTTGAAAATTCCCTAGAATGCACCAGGCACAAGGCATCCAGAAGCCTGCGTTGGATGTATTGTGCTTTCTGTGTACAACAGGAAATAACACAACACCACAATAAGGAGTGGTCAATCTGGCATTTTAAACCTTGATCGATCTTGAATAAGTCCACAATCTACTTTTCAGGTAAATAGAAAAAGGGGTCATGGTATCTACTTTATATCTTCTGTAGCCTCATTGACTAGCAGATCCACACTATATGAACAAACTAACAGAGTGAGTTGGCTGGTTATGACTGACTGGATGAATTACTCTACCTGGTCCATGGGTGATGTAAATAGCAAAATGCCAGTTTTGGTTAGGGGCACGTCTGATGAGGCGCTTGTGCCAAAAAACAAGCAATCCTTCGATTAATATTGTGTTTTGATTTTGACAAATGGAGAAATTCAAAGGCATTATTGAAGTCTGGCTATAGTCCAGGGGGCATTTTAAATTGATGAAAAAAGAAGATCCCAATTCAGATGGTGGATCGTGATTTTAATTAAACAGATCATGATGTTATTGTTTGGCCACCCCAAAGGGCCATATTGCACCTTGAGAAATATTTATGAGAGATTAATTTGCATGAAAAAAATCAACTCTTTTAATATGGGGGGTCAGGGTGTCTCAGTTGGAATCCAAATCTGCTGGTTAATTTGTGACTGTGCAGACTCCCACTCTCACACAGAGAATATTTTGGGCCGTCCAGCCGGTGTGCATCTCCGAATGATGCAGCAGTGTGTTGGTGTCACAGCCGACTGGAGCGATGCGATGTGTGATATCCCAGAGGCTCTTTTTTTCAGTGCGTTGCCAAGACTGTGAGTGGGCTCAGCCTGGAAATAGAAAGGCGTTTATAGGGGGAGGTCAGGGTGCTGATAAAAGCAACACTTAAGTATAAGAAGACTTTCATCATGGCATTCACTACTTAAGTTCTCCCCTAACAACATTAGCTTGTATTTAGTTCTGTTTATGAAGGGCCGGCTGGAAAGTGACTCAGTTTTCTTAATGAAGGGAAAAATGTTGCAAAGATTTGTTGAAACGGCAGCACTTTTTTTAATTGATTAAGTTAATCAAATTATGACCTAGAAAATGACAAACTTTTGTTCCATCCTCCAGTGCAAGGTTGTGTGTTTCTCTCTCTCTTATGTAACTTGACAACATCACAAGCTACTTTGAATATTCATTCATTGCTTCTGCAGATTTTGACAGGCAGCGTGACTCTTGGGATGACAATGATGTTGTCTGTCCACCACTTTGGCCTATCAAACCATTTTGAAATATTTTATTATATCTGATGTTTTTGGATTCATATTACTGTTGCATTGCTTTGTATGTTGCATTTTATTGCTGCAGATCGTGCAATTTTAAAGGAGACTTATGATTTTTCCTTTTCCCTCCCTTTCTTTCAGTGTGTTTTTATAGGTTTCTATAGATTCTTGCTAATGTAAAAGATCTCATAAGTAAAAAAGGTCAAAGTTCGCACCAACAGAAGCTCCTCTCTCCCACAGAGAACACTGTTCCCCAAAACGCCTCGTCAGCAGTCCTTTAATTCCGTGACTTTGTGACATCACACTAAGTCACCATGTTGCACATTTGCATGATTAGCTGATAGTTTGGGACATAAAGAGACAGATGCTAAACCATAGAGTCTGGGACAGAGGGGGGATATGGTGCTGCAGCACTGGACAGTATGAGAAAATGTATGTGTTTTTTTAGCGCTGAAGCATGTGAACCTGTTCTAGTAGTAACCCAAAATAGAATTATATACCCGAACCAATGAGCATTATATTTCTCCCTCAACTACTTTATGAACTGTTCGATCATTTCATCTATTGGAATCATGGGCGTAACCACGCATTCTTTGGGGGGGTCATGTCCCCCCCAATATTGAGAAAATGGCAATCTGTCCCCCCCAATATACAGTAGAAAATATGTTAATTATGCACTCCTTTATAAACCCTGTCAACAGATCCGTCTCGTTATTTCTTATTTATTTTCAATTTATTTCCGTTTTTATGGAAAACACAAGTGTGTGAACCCCCCCTCCCAATTGTAAACTTGGTTGCGCCCATCCTAAGGTATTAAACCGTTTGCCCGCCCTCCCGGTGTAATAGCATACTGAAATGGAGTGCACCTCAGTAGCTGAGTAGCTCCCCCATACATAAAAACTCATTGGTCAAGTTAGAGTGATTGACAGCCATCAAGCCAATCGCAGCCATTTGACCAAACCCACTAGTCCCGGCCGCCCGGAACGTAAACAATTACATGCTAGCGGAGCTGCAGTCACTTGCTGGCAGACAGCGAACAGAGTGGAGGTATGAAACAGTTGTTTAACTAGTTAATAATGTAGAATTTTGTCTGTAAATAACTCTGTCTTGCTTTGTGGCATGTTAGCTAATATTAAGCAAGTCAGGTGGCAAACAATTAGGCCAAGCCAGGTAAGCCAGGTAAAGTTAATGGTAACTGACAGATAGTCAGACATTAATGTCATGTAGGTGTTCATTTACGTAATTTAAAACTATTTGTTGGAGCTTAAAACCTTCTTTTCATTGAAGAAAATCTCCTACATCAACTCATCCCTGTTACTGCTCTCATTTGTTACACATACAGCTCCTCCAGGTAATGTCCAGATAAGTTCAGAATAGCAGTGCATGTGTGAAAGGGGCTACACTACTGTACATTGTACACTGTTATTTATGCACTTGCTATATAGCTAAAGCAAATAAACTAGTAACACAAGCAGAAAAATCAATGTATCGAATTAAAATGATCATCAACGTCAGTTATTGTTCTTAAAATAATAAGTAAAATAATGGTATCTGGTCACAATGTAGGCAGCACAGAGACACAGGGAGAGGGAGAGGCACGGTGAAAGCAGTGGCCAGGCAGGGACATGTTCTGGGGATACAGATGATCAGGTGAGAAATTTGAATGAGAACTTAAACAGCTTGATAACATTAGTTTTAACCTAGGCCTACATGTCAGCAGTATATACAAGTAGTAACATTGGGCCTGATACTGGCATATAGGTGAGATATAGAGCAAAACCTTTGAGATAAAAACATTGATTTTCACTTAATGGGAATTTAAAGAGATTTCACAGAATATTCCTTTACATGTGAATTAAAATGGTCAATGTTGTCTTCAAAACTTCTAAATGTGCAAATGTTCATATATAAAATATCATAGAATTGTGGGAAATGTACATAAAAAAAAAAAAAATTCAGGGGAAGGGCTCTCATTTGGACCCCCCCAATATCTATACCATGGTTACGCCCTTGATGGGAATGCATCATGTTCTGTGCAATCATTATGTTTGCATCGTCGTTGTTTTGAGAACAATGTATCTCTACAATGTTTTCTTTTCACGAGCTGCAAGAAACAGCCTGTTTTCATCTCTTTGATGATGTATTTCCCAGCGAATCCAAGAGGGGTTTCAAATAGTTTATTTATCTTAAGAAGTAGCAGAATTTTAAATAAAGAAACACTTAGTTCTTCAGTTTTCAGTTTCAACAGTTGCATTCAAAATCACCACCTTTGGAGGATACATGATGGAAGGAACTACAAGGTGTAAAACAAATGTAGTTGAAACAGAAATGCAACATGGAAGTAGTGTCTTTTAGTCCTCGATTACTTGAGTGAAAAGTTAGAATCCACCACTGCCTGCTTGTCTCATTAAAAAAAAAAAGTCTGAGTGCTTCCCAAACAGAGACCCTCCTCTGCTCCGAGTGGGATGCGATCAGGATTGATTATAAAAATATATTGACATGCAAGTTAAAGTATGATGTTGCTGGGCAACACGCTCTCATCGGTTTCTTAAAAGGAAATATTCTAGCTGCTTTATAAAAAGACAGAAAAGAAAAGTTATCAAGGCTATTCGAGTCCCAGAGTGAGAGCTTTTTTCTACATTTTGCAGATTGACACATGACAAATATTTTTTGACTTACAATGCTCTTTAATTTGACACGCACCTTATGTAGGATTTAAACAGACCATATCATTATAAAACAGATGAATAATTCCCACCTGCATATCTCCATTAAAATGGATGGTTTGAGATTTTTGTAGTCAGACCTGCATGCCTTCAGCTGGGTGAGCCACAAAAGCTGCTAACCTTACCATTGAAAAGAATAGCATTTCACTTAGCACAAAACACCTCCAGCTGTCAGGCATCACCAAGGCCACACCATTCTTCTGCGCTGTGGCATTCAGCTGTTTCGTAAACAGCAATGACATTAACAGAAAAAAAAACGCCACCAAGGCTGATTACAACCCTTTTGAAAAGCTCAGATGAATTGCAGTCCTCACCCACGTCCTGTTTTGTTTGATTTGGTTAATTGACGCGGTGTGATGTGACTTCTGGTTTGATAGCATCACCTCCGTGAACAGTAAGGACTAAATGCTGTGGAGAATTAAAATGTTTCATATTCTATCAAAGTGCCTGAAGCGCACATAAATCAGCACAGGTATAGTTCACAGACATTTTCCCATTTCATTGAGGGGAACATTGAAAAGATAGGGTTATGCAAAAAGGGAACAAGTTGTGGGCAAGGTCAAAACAGAAGGATTTTAATTAAAGTTAGAATAAAAAAAATGTGAGCTGACATTTAATAGAAAGCCCTTCTTGATCATTTCCAACCGAGAGCAGAAACTTATTTTTGTTATTCTACATATGAAACAAGGTCTCGTATTCCTGTTTTGTTTTCACAAAATAATTGCGACCCGTTCTGCATCCACATGAAATATGCACATTCTTTTGCTGAGAAGAATTTCAAACTAATAGTATTTTTTAAAGGTTTCATCCATTTATTCTCTCTGCTCTTACTCAGGGTCACAGGAGGCTGGCGCCAGTCCCAGCATGCACTGGGTGAGAGCAAGGGTTCATGCCAAAACAGGTTGCCAGTCAGTCCCTCTAGTCAGACATTCATCTGCTTTTTAATGTGGTAAATATTTCAAGGTAGGTCTAGCTGTTAGCACACATTAGATTAATTTTTTTGTGTTTCTTTACTCAGTGTTACTCAGTAAGTCTTTGTTTTTCCTCAGTCTCTGATGGGCTGGATGAAAGTCATGTCTTTACCATTAAGCGAGCCAAACTGTCACCTACTGACACTTACTTGTTAAGTTAATTCTTGCCAGCAGCCTAACAGCTACTCTATTTAAACTCAAATCTTGCGGAATTTCTCGTAAAATGACACTTATGTTTCAGATTACAAAACAGCTAGCTCTCATTATTTGGCAAAAGGCACTATATCCATAGGAATCTTTTCCGTAATGTTTTCAGACACTTAAAATAACAGCTTCATCTGGTCTGTAGAAGAAACACGCATTTTTAGCGGACGTAACTTGGACAGTCGTAGTTGCTCCAAAGGATTACATTGTAGCCATTGCAGCAGTGTTGAGTCAGCCAACGGAAGTGATCTACTGGGGCCGATTAAAAACTTTTGGTAAGTACAAATCATTTACACTATAAAGCATGTGACAATACCAGAATTCCCTTTGAGTAAAAGACTCCATATCTTGTAACACATACTGGCAAATCCCTTTGAGGTTCTTGAGTTGCTCACACCTGTTGGGAAAGAAGGAGATGTGGAAATTTCAATGAACCAGCTGTTTGTGTACATGTGCATCCATCCACTGTTACTGAATGAGTGATGATATGCTGGACTGAATGAATGGCATGTTCCAGTTGTGTATTGAGGGCAGAATTCACAAATCATCCTCTGCTGTTTGCCACAGCGTTGCGAGGGGTTATCACAGAAACATCACTCTGCCTTTAGCCAAACAGCCCAGTCAATGTGAAAAAATTGCCCTTCAAGACAGATGCACCATCCCACCTCTGGCAATACAAACTGCACCCTGACATAATTACCCTACACAGGGCAGAGATATCACCCTGCCTCTGGTGAAATGACCCTGCAGGGTCGTCCTGCACATCTGTCCGTGTTAGGACATGCACTGAATCTACTGTACAGTAAGGCAAGTTCCCACATCAAAGAGTTTTATGAATAAACTTTGTGTCCTAAATGAATTTGAAGTGCAATATTCAAACAAGCAAAAGGATACAAGGCCCATGTCTCCACTGCACCAGTGAAATAACTAGAAAAACAAGCTCGAATAAACATAATTGCCAACACCTAGGCTGTCGTTAGGGCTCCTGCAGAATAGTAATTTTTAATCCCAAATATTGAAGACCACGTACTGTATTAGCAAGGGTAAACAAAAACAAAATAACAAATGTGCTTTAACTTGGCCAGCCGCTTTACAGTTTCATTAAATCAGCAGGGTGTCCACGCTTCTTTGATCAGTCATGCAATCCTTTAAGTGAATCAGCCAATTCTCTTTCCTTGCTCAGCCACTCATGGATGAACACAGCGATATTTACAGTAGGTGGCCGTGCTATTACAAAGACCAATAACACAACAAGTGGCTATGAGTAATGCCTCCTCAACTTTATCTCGAGCCCTTTCGGCTCCCTCTTTTCTCCTGACAACAGCACAAGCACGTGTCAGGACAAAACAGACCCCCCACACACAAGCCATCTGATACTTCTGACACTTTGGTGTACTTGTAACATTTACAAGAACATAAACAGACATGAAAAAGACTGTGTTGACCACACTTTTACCATCAACTACAGTATACACACACAAACATTGACGTGGCCTTTTTATAAATGCAAAATGGGCAGCCTCCTGATTTAGACCTTTTCACAGCCCATTGAAGTTCTCAGAGAGGCCTTTTCTTTTCTTCTTCTTTCTCTACATCAGTGACTGCAAAGTTTAAAATGAGTCAGAGGCGACACGCAATTTCAGAAAATCCCAATGAAAAGTAGTAATTCCACATATTTTATTTTACCTTTGATGTTTCATTGTTTCAGTCTCAACAACCTCTCTTAAGATGTGTCTTGAAAAAGGTCTTTGTGACCAAAATGTCGGCCATTAACAATAAAGTCAAGTTATATAGTTGTATTTTATATTTTTAGCCATTTTATCACTTGACATGAATTACTTGTCCACCTCCATGCCAATGGTGATAACCTTGGTAATACTACTAATAAAATAATAATATCATTTTGTACAGTATTTTGGTTAAAAAACGCACTTTCCATCTGCCTCAGATAGCAGGTGGACTTTGTCTTTAGTGTGAATTAGCAAACATTTGGAATGCCGAACAAAGCAGATGAACGTTCTAAACATAATTAGACAATTCTTTTTGTGACCACAGGGCATTGGCAATTTGTGTATCAGTGCCATGAAACAGCTCTGGTGCATGCAGACTTCACCGTCTGCAAATCGATGCACATAGCTCCACTTGGAAACCTTGATTCTTGCGCCGTTAGCAACATGTACTGAGCTAATCAGTTGTTTAGGAACACATTTGGGGATCCCAGTCAACTACACCAGATGGAGAGTCGGCCAACCTGCTTATCATGAGCGATACAACGCTTCCTATCAAAAGTGCTGCTTAATTTGTCAATGTTCATCTTTCACACACAAAGATTGAACAGCTGTCTTGCCCAAGGTTACAATGTGGTGCTAAGGTATCCAGGGATGGAATTTTCAAATGAAGCCACATTAGTAACAAATGACATACTTTCAAGGATACTAAACTCTGTGTTAGTGTAAATGTAATCTACTTATGTGTCTGAAACTAAGGACCAATGTAGTGGTTCATTCAAAAAGTGACAACATCAACGCTGTGAGCAAGATTTGAACCTACGCAGGGAAACCCCATTGGATTTCAAGTCCAACGCCTTAACCACTCGGCCATCACAGCTCAGGCAACTAAATAACATAAACACATTTTTACATTTTTTCCTAACTAGTCCTAAACTAGGGTGTGAACTTAGCCATGATTTCCATGTACCATTACAGCCCTATAGCATTAGCATTTAGCTGATGTGTGAGGTTACTTTGAGTCAAAAATGCACATTACTTCTCGGAGTCAAAACTTGAAGTTCGATTTTAAATGAAAATCAGTTGAAATGAAGTCAGGACAGGTGTTCACCTCTTGAATACACAAAGCATGTCCGTCAATATTTGCACATACGAGCAGTTGACCAGGTGTATCTGAGAAAGTGGCTGGTTACATGTTGGTGTTAACATCAGGACGATCCACTTTAAAATACAAGGATGTCCCTCTGAAGGGGATTTAGGGTTAGTTAGTTAGTTAGTTAGTTAGTTAGTTAGTTAGCTAGTTAGTTAGTTAGTTAGTTAGTTATTCTCTACTGTCTTGATTGTTATTGTCATGAGAAGATTTGATATAAGTCATGAAACCTTTGTTGTGTTGTCTTTGTCTCAGTATGTATGTGGCTTTAATCCGTGTTTCTGCATGTATTGTATGTGCATCCAAAAAAAATAACATAACATTCTCACGGCAACGGTTGTGCCTTGTTTGTTCCACTTGACATTTCCATTATTTCCTGCAGTGGCTTTTAACAATGGTTATTATAGCAGTGTTGCCTGCTAACGAGGATAGCTCATGATATCACAACACATCTGCTTGACCTATCATGTCCTCACAGCATCACCACCAGCTCTGCTAACACATGTCTGAACACATGAACACAGCGACAAGAGAAACACATCGATGTCATTGTTGGGTTGTTTCAATGTGTGGCACCTGCTATCCAAGCTTAACTCTCTCTGAAGTACAGAACATTGTTCAAACTTATTATTGTTACTTACTTATTATTTTATTTTTAAAAATGCAGGTCAGGCCGCTGAAAGTTTTGCTAATTTCTTGTTCTCCAAATTATATAACGCAAGGTTGCACAGTGTTGTTTGTAAACTCCTTCATGCTGCATAGAAAATACAGTTATTTATGCACATATGTGCTTAAACATGTCAGGCCTTTTTTGAATTTGTATTGTGAGTTTAAACAGCAGCAAGAATATAGTAATGACAGTATAGTCGGCATCTTTCAGCTCAGAACACGGTCCGCCCATCTAGTACAATTGCAGCTTGATCCGGGATGTCATGGTGGAGCCATGTCTCTGTAAAGATGTAGATACAACAGCCAACCGTACAACAAGCTCCTGGATTTCCTGTCGCTTAGCTAGCCTGTGGGTAGCATTCACCTCAGAGTCCGCTGCTAACCCATCCAAAACCAGCGCCTCTTTCTCCTGTGCTGATGAATGTATTTCTGCTCACAGGTAAAAAATAGTTTCCACAACAAAGCTGGAAAAATGAACAGCAGTGTTGTTGCTTTGGTACGTGACCTAATGTTTGACAAAGAACAGTAACAAGTGCTTCTTCATATATACATATCCAACCAACAGTCCAGAATGTAAAAATATTAACTTTCACATTAGAAAAAGAGAAGCCGTAATTACTAACTTTGAGAAACTAAAATAATAATTCACAACATAATAGTTCTGTTTCATTTGCGATTAATTGATGAATTATTACAGCTTAAATCAACAGGTTGATTTTATTTGAGTTGCTGAGATAAACAAGCTGTTGATCAAACACTCAACTGATATTTTCATGACGTTTTTGATGACGACTGTATAGTCATTTCTAGATTTCTGTGTCTATTGTGGGAAGTGCATGTTCAAACCACATAATACTCATCATCACACTCAATGCATCATCTTTTAAACACGTTGCACACTTCTTCAGTAAATCAAGGTTAGAGCACATTTGGAGAACATCTCCAGTTTCTGATCCTCAATTGTGATTTTTTAGAGTGCTGCTTTCTCTGGGTTAGAATGACTTTAATCATCACATAATAATCAGAAACTTTCACTTGCGAGCCGAACGCATTTGTCTAACCTCATGCTGATTGTCAAGGGAAACATGGGATGTAACAGAATGGGAAGTTTATAGTTCTTTTCTACGTTGCTAGCCTCACCAATCATTTGAAAAGACACACTGCTTTAACAAAACATACATATATCTTTTTTTTCTATTCAATTTTGGTGAAGAGGAAAGATTTTTTTTAATTTCAGGACTCTGGCTGAATAAAATAACTGTTTAATAACTTACATGATAAATCATATTTTATTTTCCTAAATCTCATCCAGGTTGCATCATGTGTCTCTGAGAGTACCATTAATGTTAACTGTAACATAAATAATACCCAGAGTGGTGACATTACAGTGGTTTAAAATTGATGGCATCATTTCCCAGAAACTCTGCTTTACAAAAACAACGTGTTATCCCCCCGACTGTGAGGCTGAGAAACAAATCTGAAACCACATTTTTAAAACGCAGCGTCTGATCCTGACAGCAGGACTCATCACGATTCCCACCTGCTGAACAGATTTCAAGGTGATTCTGCTTGCTGGTGGAAGTCAATGTTGTTCATGTTTAATTAAAGGTGTGCTGATGAAAAAGTCATGATGTGGAAGGCATCATGACTATTTCATCGACTCTACCAACTCAACCCTGGGTAAAGGTGTCGATTCAACGGAGAAGAACCATGCGGCTTGTCAACAAGAGCAACAGGTATGCAGCGGGTTCATCCTTAGACAGTCGTGTATTTGCTGCTGATTGTACTTGTGCTTCGGTCGTTAAAAATAGACTCAGGATGAACACACTGATCCCTCCAAGAATATTTCTGTCTCGTGACTGACAGCCTCTATACCGTCACTGCTGTGGTTACCGTGATATGTCACCATGTGCGCAGGCAGCTTATAGGGGAAAAAATGCGTGCTATTACGTCCGACACGGAGCTATGCTCACCTGGGAGCAACGGGGGACTGTGACGGCCGCCATAGTCAACGTGAGTGATGAGATGAAAAACACCCGGGCGGAGTGATGGAAAGGTTGAAGGGGGGAGAAATCCATGCACAGCGTCGTGTCCTTGCGTTTTGCAACAGCAGTGGGATTCATTAACCTGGTCTAATAAGAGCTAATAAAGTTGCTTTCCCATTGTTTGGTATTGATTTCTCTTTTGCTCCTCTTGATGACTGTAACGCCAGCCCTCAGAGAGGCAGGTGGATCCATATGTTGGCTCATATGTCTGTCACAGCCTCAGCGGCTTTCATTGGTTTCTCGAGGTGAGTTATTGAGTGTGTTGTGCCGGGCTTTTATTAAGGCACCTGTGTGTTTGGGGAGATCTCGTCTCAATTGACCTGTGGTAAGTTGAAGTTATTAAAACAGTCGCTCCTCGCCTTTTCTAGCACCAACCTTGTCCCTTCATCTCCCTACCTCCCTCCGTGCCACACACCTACTTGATCACCTTCTTTCTCTTTTGACAGCTCCCTCCCACTAGCTCTCATTCTTCATTATTACTCCTCTCTAAGTCTATCTCTCACCCTCTTTCTCTGCTGCTACCCACTACCCACACTCTCCCCTGGGTGTTTTCCAACTCTCTGCAAACCGCTTTCAACTCATTCTCTATCCGCTGTCCTGTCAATTTACCAGCCTTTTGTTTCCTGAACTTGCCACCGCCTTGCACCGAGGGATCGTTTCCATGGGTCCTGTGACAGCAAAAGTGAACACTTGTCATATTACTTTCATGACAGAGTGGCTCTTTCTGGCTCAGAAGTGTCGAGGCTTGCTTGTCTTTGCTCTGTCTCCCATGGTGTCCCTGTCCAACTCCAAAGCCGGCACCTGAATACACAAACACACACCTGTATCCACAAGGAGCGGCGTTCGCGGAGAGTGCCGACTTTGTGTTGTGATACTGGAGCTGCATCGCCAGCATGACTTGATTGAAAAATCAAAGATTTCCTATGCTTCAAGCGCAACCAGGAGAATTAAACTTAAGAGGCTTAGTAAGTCATTTGCAGAGACGTGACTCAGACACATCGGACTAGCTTTGTGAAGACGACAGAGAAAACAAAAACAACTTTGGAAAGATTACAGAATCTCAAACACGGGGCATTGAAGGGGTTACAAAGCACTAAACCTAAAAGGTGCATCAAGTTGCAGGAGTGCTATTAAATAGATCCAAATATAGAAGGGAGGCATCATGTTGCCAGAATTATAAATGCTCCTCCATGTGTAAGCGGATATGTAAAGGAAACAATGAGTAGTACCGTTTTAGAGGCCAGGAGGAATACTCCCACCGTCTGTATTGTTCTGCTTAAGAGTGAGCTCTAGTGGCAACATACTGAACCACAAAATGGCATCAATGAAGTGCCATGCTGTATATTCCCAGAAATAGTTGGTCAAATGCTTTGTATTGGATCAATAGTAGCTCTTGCTCCTAATATTGCATGAATCACTACAAAAAGTGTTTTTTGGCACCGCAATAATCAAGAATGATCATCGCGATCATGATGTTCTGTGTTCATATAAAACAAACCCATCAGCCTGCCAAAAGCTCGGAGCCACTCTTCTAAAAAAAAAAAAAAAAATGATATATGCCTCCAATAACTGCCTGGAATGATGGGGTGGCTCAGGTTGATAAAAAAAAAAAAAAAAACAGCACTACGTCACGCATAAAGGGAAATTCACTGCCTTCCTCCTCACCAAAACAAACATTTGTACTCCGACTATAAACATAAAAAAACAGCAAGCTACCCGAAAACACTCATTCAAAATGACTTGAAGAGGGATTCTGGTGAAGGGAAATGGCACTTTAATGGCTCTCGCAAAGTGCTTAGGAGATCACAGTCTTCCAAAACAAAACAATAATCTGCAGCGTGGTAGCCGGGAGATTTCACTAATGAGGAGAGATAGGGAGATAAACTATTGATTTATATTACATTCGCAGCTGAAAGCCCTTTAACTGCTTTCACTTGGCGGAGACGCTGAGGCCCATAACTAAGTGCGACATAAGTTATGATGTGAATTCTGCGCTGTTGCCCGTTCGTTTGAAAGACAGAGGAGCAATACTTGTTGATGATCAACATGAGTGAGATACATTTACTGAGAATTGCATTTTTATTTGTTTTACGCGCTACTTTTAGGCGCTTAGACGCCTAATCGCTGAGTTTATTGTGATTCGTAATGAATCAGAAGAGTTTTCGTTTGAGCGCCATCACCTTAACTTTGGGTCTCTGTTGCCCCTTTGCTGTGAGAATATGGAGATTTCCTTCGGGGTAACTCCGATTGAAATCAAGTCAGCAATAAATCTCCCACGGATAGGATGCTGTACGCACCTTGATTAAAAGGCAAAGCTATTCTATCACGCCGCGGCTTGTTCACCTTCAGAGGATAGCCCTTCCCCACATACAAATCACCGTGGATGCTCGGCTCCCCCTCTCCCGCTGCCTCCGCGTATCTCTCTCTCGATGCTGCCTCTGCAAAAAAAAAAAAAAAACCTGTTTATTATTCATGTTTATCATCACACCATGTCGACTGTTTGCTACCAGTTTTCATGGATGGACTGGCAGCAATTTAGAGTTGCTACATGAAACCCCGGCTTTACCGTCAACACTGAAACGGATCCCACTTAGTTTAACACAGCCAACCACATTGATGTGTGCTCGCGGAGAGGCACGCGCGCATACGTATTCCAACTGCCACTGCAACCACCCACACGGCAAACATTAACACAAAACACACACACACACACACACACACACACAAACACACACATCAGTTCTGGGAAATGACTGTCAGATCACCATTTGAGTTCATGTGTTTTCTCACCACCATGGGCTCTGGCTTCTCACACGCAGAGATCACTCAACACAGTGGAGGGAAGAGAAATGAGAGTAATACTGCAGTAATTGCAAATCTACTGAGATGGTGGATAATTAGCTCACAACGACTTCCTTGCTTATTAAAAACCTATTGAGGGGTCTAACACTCTTTTCAGGATGCTGATATTGCGCACATACACACACATACACACACAGGCATATGTTACCCTGTGGATGCCCGATGTACTTCCGTGTTTCTGAACATCCTGTGTCTGTTTTATTCAACCCAGACTACATAAAGTTGGGATGCTGCGTGTAACGTAATTAAAAACAGGATGCAATCGTTTTCAAACAACTGCGTTTGCCAACAACAGCTTTGTGAAGTCATATCTTCTATATAATCATGTGTTCAATTAAAGCGGTGAACCTCAGCTCATCCTCACTCATGAACAACGGAGCCTTTCCGAGGATGCCCCCCTCCTACCCAATCACAATACTGTTTATCACCTGCAACCAAATAACCGATTTACCTGTGGAATGTTCCAAACAGGTGTTGTTCTCGTTCCCAACAAGGTTAACAACAGCAGCTTTCAGTGGCCTTAAGCTTCAAACCGTGATGCTCTACCCTCCAGTGTCAGTTCTACATGTGAAGGGCTGCGATCAGTTAAGCGAGAACACGTAATTCAGTTAGACATTCAAAATAAAGCTGACCAACAGTTAATATATAATGACAAATTATGGCTTGTGGACTGTTATTGGTGTAGTCAAACTGTCATGGATTGGTTAAATTTAGGGAAAAAACTATATGGTTAGGTTTAGGAAAACATCATACGTCACTTACAAGTCATGTAACTTGTGTACATATATCATTCATGTATGTATACATGATATAACTTAAAAACAAATCACTCTTAGGCACAAATGGGACGCAAACTCTGGTCTCTGGAGGGAAATGCCAGTGTATGACCCATTCAATCACCCACTCCGACTTTTAGAGGGGGTAGATAGAGAGGCAACTACACCGTCAAACTTAGAAGCGTAAGGCCACTGACCAGGCTGCTGTATTTGACTCGCTGGAAGTGAGAACGGCCTGACAAACTTTTCAATGAGATGCATCAGCATGAGAAAGTTAAGGACTAAGCCAGAATTCAATCATAATCAGAAGTAGCTCTGATGACAAAAAGCCAAATGCAGAACAGGAGAAATATTTCATTCTGACATGGATTAGGAGAAGTCTGTACACAGTGACTAACGGGATATGACTAGCGCATGAGACACGGAGAAACTGTCTAGTCGACTTTGACTAATGAAGGTCTTACAAGTGTTCTTATCGTCTGTATTAAGTCAAACCTTTACATGGAGAATCGTGATTACGCTCAAGGCATTTCTCAGACATTCGCAGACTTGGGTCAGGACCGCACATGAGGTCGCATAATAAGCAAATGGGGTCTCAGGAAATTTGCTAAACATAGATATAGATTTTCTTAATGAGTTAATTGAGTTCATATTTGAAAGGTTTAGATCCGAAAAAAAAACATGTTTCAAAAGATGTGATGCTCACACAACTTTGTGCATCCAAAAGGGCCATTACACTAAACAAAACAGGCAACATCAAATTCAAAACAATACAGTAAATTCCCCCATTTATTTCTTATTCAGATAATATTTCCGTGATCCAATGTAAGCCAGAATTATCTAATGTCATGAAGATTTACAGATTTATACAGGGTGAAGTACAGTTAGTAACTGCAGAAATCGCAGGACTGTCAAACAGGGAAGGTTGGGACTTACATGATCAACGTGTTGTCTTTTTGGACAATAGATGCTGCTTGCACAGCCTGAAATTGTGACATTTATATCACATTCAGGGGCGAGCGACTGTTTCTGAGGTGAACAGAGAGAGCCATTGTATACCATCCAATCCACACGAACACTTATTTACCGAGGACCGACCTCTGCCAGGAAATATCAAAACAACATATATTCTAACACGACTGTCCCCACCGCTGTCATCCTCGTCAACATCATCATCATCGGAGAGCGATAACAACACTGCGCTTTTCAAATAGAGAAAAGGGCTGTCAAAAGATATGGCCACAGCTATAGATGCAACCCACGCTTGACCAATCATGATGCAGCCTGAGAGCTCAAAATAACCCGAGTAAATGGGTTGAGCCTGTATGCACCACGGCTTAATAACTATGCCACTTCTCACTATTCCTACTCATGATAGGAAGCAAAATATTCCCCACACTGTCTCTGTTCATCTACTATTGGAAGGTATGAGGCAAATCTACTGTGAAAAGACTTTGACATCTGGCTAAATTAGAAATGTTACAGGTCACGGTCACCCACACGTCTATGAATGCTCAAAATCGGCGCACATTCACTCAACAGGGCTTCAGACTTGTAACATGATTTTATTCTCCATCGCACATATTTGTGTCATGGTGCCCTCACAGTTCATGTTTTCGCAGCTGATGTTTATCGCCATCCCCATAGCCCACATTCCTACCTGCGATTACAATTCACAGCACAGCCCCGGAACACAATGAGAGCCTGTAATTCCCGACAAGATCCGTTTCAGGAATTACCAGCCATCCTCTCATTCGGAGGACTTATCCACCCATCCTTTCCTTCATCTGTCTGTTTCTCCTTTTTTCTGTCTGGCTATCAAGTGGCATTATGGCTGCATTTCTAAGGCCGCAGAATGCTCTCACTCCATAAAGGAGTGTTAAATCCGACCACTTTCCATCACTCGACTGACAGGAAATGAGATGGTGTCATGATGAATGTGGTCGATGCCTATTTTACACTGATGAGCTCAAAGGGGGGCTGTGGCTTTACAGTTTCCCAGATGTTGGAGTATGATGATGTCTGAAAATTGAGCTCATAGCAAATAAAGTGGCAGTAAAAAGAGAGAGAAGGGGGCATTTATTAGCACCACAGACAATAAACATCGCCGTCAAGGCTCCGCTCTTTCATCTTTGGACAATCTGGAACTTCATTCGTGTGGAGAATGTGAACTTCAAGTGCTGTTATCATTTTGCAGAGTATCACCTCAACACACACCCACATGGATTCACACTCGCCGAAAAATGTGGCACTTGTTGGAATACATTTTCAAATCAGTTTTTGTTTTCATACAATTTGTACCTTCATCGTTTCTCCGATGACCTTCACCTGAACCTGTAAACAACGGTGAATAAAAGGCAAAACAGTGACCAAAAGATACTGTAGGAGCTTTGCATCCACAAACACCGCTAAATGAAAACTGTCTTCTCAAGGAAAAAACTAATAAACAGGTGATTAGTCAGTGGATTTTCAAGATCACAAGAGCCAACCACCTCATGAGGTAAAATGACTTAAGACTTTGATGACGAATGATTATTCTTGTTGTCTGTTTTTGTCTCGCTTCATTACTTGATTGTTTGAGCCATAAAAATGTTGAAATATAGAAAAGATCGTCCGCTACATTTCATTACCATGAAGCGATTTTAACAGGATATTAGATACATCAGAAACAAATTATTAGACAAGTGAGAGTATTTGTATACATCTTTAAACATGCCTGGAGGGCATCTTTAACAATCAGAACTTGTTGGCCAGAGACACTATGACTTTCCTGGCTGTACTTTTTGTTCTGGCGTACATTTGTCATTCATACTGTCTGAAAACTACTTTGTTCCGTTAAGTTTATTGAAAAGAGATGTGCGTCACGTTATATCTGTAAATGTGCTTTCCAGTACAAAGTGTACTCCACGTGTGCCTCCCACCTGAGTTCACACACACAGCTACACACTCATCAGGAGGTGCGGATTATGATCTATACGAACCACCTCCTTACTGTTAGAGTTTCCACCACAACTCTGTCTTTGAGAAGATTTCTAATCAATAAAGAGCCTGGTTGGCACAGAAGTGCATATATTTCTTTTGCAGAGATGTGGGTGTATAGCTTATGTGTCTCTGCATGTATGTACACACACACACACACACACACTAGCACATTGTTATTCTAGATTAGACAGTCACACGTTGCGTTGACGTGCTAAAAAAACACCCACATCTACACATTTACAGAGACAGACGCTCACAGAAGCCTTTTGAGAGCTGCCTTCAGTAAATCATTTTGTGATCTGATTTCTGTTTAGTAAGCCAATAACGGTGAAGTTCCCCATAATGAATTCATAATGGACAAACATATCGGTATGGGCATCCTCTCTTCTTTTCTTTTCTTTGCAAAACTTTCTCACTCGTCCAATAAGGAAGCTTTGCCGGTGGCCTTCAGCTTCAAACTGTGATGCTCTACCTGCCCCGCTGATGTCAGGTTCGCCCGTGAAGGACAATAATTCGGAATATATAACGGCCGATTAGACTTTCAAGATAAAGGCTCCACAGTTAAATTTTTCAATTCAACATCAGCTTAGACTTTCAAAATAATGACTCCACAGTAATGTTAGCAATAATTTGCAATATACAACATCCGTCAAGCAATCTGGAATCCGTGTGGCAACAATACATAATAAACAAGGTCTGGTTAGACTTTCAAGATAAAAGCACTGCAGTCCATTTGGCAAAAAATACATAATAATCAACATACCCTTAGATTTTCAATATAAAACCTTTGATAAACACTTAACATGTTATGACATACTTTGACTTTTGGATTATTAATAACATTGTCAAATGATCACCTTTGGTTAGGTTTAGGCACAAAAAACTACCTTGATAGGGTTGGGCAGCAAAACTACTTGGTTAGGTTTAGAAAGAGATCATACTAGAATAATTACATTTAGACATTCATAACTTAAGTCACGTAATTTAGGTCATTTACATACTTGCATAGCATGACTTAAAAACAAATCACGAATGGGACACTAACTCTGTTATCCAGAGTGAAAGGCCAGTGTATGACCTGTCCAAACAGCCCAACAACCTTCGACTCAGACTTTTGTCAGTAAGTGATGCTTGAGGGGAAGCTGCGGTGTCAAAATTAGAAGTTTAGGGCCACTGAGCAGGTTGCCGTATTTGACATATTGGAAGGGAACAAACTGTCCTTTGCCAACAACTTAGTTCCCTGTTGGAGCGTCATGACATAAAAAAATGTATTGGCAGAAGAATCCACTGTGACGCAAAACGGCTCGACATCATTCTGAACAAATCGGCTGCAATCAAGACGTACAGCAGCTTTCATCCAACCCTTCATCCTTTAATCTTTCTTTCATAGTGATATGTACAAATCCTCACAGAGTGAGGTGGCAGGCTGGACAGGCTACCAATGACCTGACAAAGTGAAGCCGGAACTTTTTAAGCGCTGATCCTCTTAATGCCATTGTTCACTCTGCGGGAACATCTCTACCATGTTCTTTGACTCTGACCACTGACTCAATTAACAAGAGAAGGAAGCCACCCTTTTCCTAATGTCAGCCTAAAAACCTTTCCCCAGAAACCAATTACTGGCGAGTGAGTCCGCCTAATTCGCCGTGACATGTCTGGCTGCGCAAAAAAACACAAGAAGACCGAGACCAAGTTGTGATGAGGGATCAGGGGTTCAGGAGACGGTGAGATGAATTGTCTCCTTTTTTTTTTTCCCCCTCCCCGTTCCCATTTCTGTCACTACATGGTGACCTTAAGCTATAAGCCAACAGGGGCCGGTTCCTAACTTAGTATTCTGCATTCGACCCAGTCATCCATCACATTTTTAAGGTCAGCTTCCATTTCCAGTCACTCAATCAAAAGACACCCCGGCACATTCATGCGCAGACAAACCCACACACGCACACACATGACCGGAACATGTAAGCACGGTCAGGTGTGAACACACACAGGCACACATATGCTCGAATTAAAAAAAAGTGTGAAAGCCACGTACCCACCCACATAACACTTAACGTATAACATGTTGCACATTCACAGTACGCTCAATGAGGAAGTATTCCAGCAGAGAGTAATAAAAAGTTTAATCAAGAAGATGAATAATGAACTATCCACTAGGGTAATGCTGTAAAATTGAAGATATTACAGGATAGGATACTTACAACGGCACCCCATCTCAGGTGGTTTCACACCCATTTTCACCTTAATTCATGTGACTAACAGACTTCCCGCCTGTCCAGGCCTTCAGAGTGACCTCAGCAACTCTCACCTGGTGTCAGGGTGTTTAAATGGCTGTGACTCTCTCTCTCTCTCTCAAACAGGAGAGGCGATCAGCCATCTTGGATGACAACGTCTTCTACAACAGTTGTGCAGTAGGCAGTATGACTTCGACTCACATCGTACTACTCTGAGGGTTTCTTTCAGCTGCCTCTCTGTAAAAATGAAACATGTTACAGGTGTCCAAGTTTTCAGACGACCTATGATCAGCACTACATAAAAATAGAACCAGAACCAATCAGTTGTTTTTTGTCTAAGAAACTTTTCAAGGGCATAATTGAAACCAATCCTTAGTTCCAGATTACCAAATGTAACCGTTTTGTATTTCCATAGTCAGTCAATTTCATGACATCAATTTGGACTCCAGAGAATTGTTTGGGCGACTTGTTACCACTGCTAAATCATGTTTTATGTGATCTGAAACTGCAGTTAAGCCAAAGTAAAGTGGCCTTGACTAAACTCAGTGTCTGTCGAGTTGAATAAAAGCAGAGAAATGTGCACGGCTGTTTTAGCTTTAAGAAGATTATTTGAATTTGACTTATGTTACAGTTTTCTGCCTGTGTACTCTGTCAGCACTGAGCGCATTCTCTGGCTAAATATCTTTAGAAAAGCTGGTTTGCATGTTCACAAGTAAGACAGGGGGAAAAGCATCACGCTCTGCTGTGCTCTAAGTAATATCCTCAGAAAACACCCTCTCTGCTGCAACACTGCTGTGGCAATGAAACCCATCATTATCTTCTACGCAGAACGGGACCTGGTTTTATTGAAACGGGCAAAATGTGCCCAAATGCTATCTTCCCTCAGGGTGAGCTACAAAATAACTATTCTATTTTCAAGGATCTCAATTCAGGCGATAAAAGATAAGATCCTTGAGTCTCACGTGGATTGGGTTTTACTTTCCTAGTCAAATACCAACAAAAAAAAGTTGGAAAAAATCCTGTGAACACTAATTGCTGTCGCTTTTGACTGTGCATTGCACTTTATGCACACTGCAAACCAGTTCCACGTTCCTCCTTGTTATTTACTTGAAGGTGGCGGGGGATGCTTCATCCTACTTTGCCTCGATCTAACCCCTGAGACGCCCACAGGATATGCAAACAAAATAAGAAGCCCAGATTTTTTAGCTTCAATCTGTGTGTCCCTCGCTGCTGATGGGGCTCCATCTATCAAAGCCAGCTTGCGTGGATGGTGAAATAGCAAAAGGGAGCGAAAGAGACATTAAAAACGAACTGCGCGTCTGCAGGAAAGGATTTCTTAACTGTGCGTAATGGATGAAAATGTGTTGTTTTGTTCTAATCACGTCATCTGACATCATTTTAGAAATACTTTACTGCAATTACTGTAACGGAGAAAGAATAACCTGTATTAATATACACTGTTGAGATGTATAGATGTTTAAATCAGAGCAAGACAGGCTTGTCTCATTAGCAACAAATCAACACGCTCGGAGGCAGATACGTCCAGATTAGTGAGAATATGCAGAGGGAGAGAGAGTGTGACACGGCGTTAGCATGCTCCATTAGAGAGCATTGTCATCCTGTTATGTCCGTGTAATAGAAACTAGCTATTCAAACTGCTAGCCAAATAACTGTGTGTGTGCCTGTGTATGTGTGTGTGTGTGTGTGTGTGTGTGTGTGTGTGTGTGTGTGTGTGTGTGTGTGTGTGTGTGTGTCTGTGTAACATAACAGGCGGTACGCACAACTGCCATCCATCACCCACACACTGTCAGCAGGGGAGCAAAGGAGTACACACATATGCACACACACACAAACACACAGCCTCAATGTGTGCTCCGGCTTGGCTCACATTAGAGACAAACACACACACACACATAAACACACATGCACCAAAACACACACACACACATACACACACACAGTCGGGAGAAGAAAAAAAAAAGTTCTCATCATTTCTCAAGAAATGTTCCTCCTCACAGTCTCAGACCAGACATTTTTTTGTGATATATTTAAACCAGCCACTGATGTCCAGCTCTAAAAGCCCTGAAGTTTGAATAAGTGAGCAAAACAGTTATGCACAATTTATCAAAAGTGGAATTTAGCCGGAAGTAGCTCCGGATCTTTGAAACCAGCAAGTGTGGCACCGAGCGTTTTCATTTTTTTGTCATACGGAGCTGGTAATTCCCAAAAGATGCGGCCTGTATTTCTTATAATCAGCAGTGAGTGTTTACTTTCCATCCAGCCATATCATGATCACTTTCCCTACTTTTAATTGGATGCACCTTGTCACCTTTTGCACACACTGGGAAGGGATCTCTCTGTTTTTATTTTCGAGGTTTGTTTTTGATTTCCTGCGTTGGAGCTTTGTGACCATCTCCTTGGAGAAGAAAAAAATTAATTGATAAATAAATAGGTAGATAAATGAATATAAATATCATGCCAAGGCTGCCAAAATGTCTCCCGGTATCTCACAGAGGAGCCATTGTTAGCACTTTGCGACTCTAATTAGGCTCGTGAGTTGATTCTTTGTGGTTGCTGTTTTCCACGGAGCAGACAGGCATGGATACATTGGCAAGGTAAAAGGTTTCACGTCTATTCCCATAATCTGTGACTCACTGACAGGACATGCTGTGTTGTGCAAATGGTTTGTTTGCCAATGTAAAGCAAGCAGATGAAAAAAACACTGACAATTATATCGATGATACATATCAAGACGAGACGACGTGGAGGTGAAACATGCTAGATTAAATAACGCTGAAATGTCAGGCTCACATGCAGATTTATCTGATGTGTTCAGATGTTAATACTACTGTCAGGCAATAAGTGTGTGATATTATGATCTTATCAATGAAGAAGAAGTAAACCTGCAGCATACGGAATAATCTCTTCTCCTCTGAGAGTGTTGTCCTTCTTTATATAGCGGCTTCAAGCAAAAGAGCACAATGCAGGAAACTGTGGAGTATCATACTTGGGTTAAATCACCTTTCATGATCTCCTATGCATTTCATAGCCCTGTGTCTATGTGTCACCCTGTAACACATAGATCTGTGTTACAGGGTTATGAAGTGGGATTTTTCCGATACAGTTACAGGCAAGAAGGTTCAGTTCAGGACTGCCTGTCAACAAGTGTGTGTTTTGTTTTTTTTTTGGGGGGGGGGGGCCCTAAAACTAACCAGACCATAATAACAGTGTGACAAGATAGAAATTTTAAAAATAGAACCTGACATAAAGAAACGCAACGTTTCAGTATACCCATGGTTTGCAGAAACGTACATTTCCAACATATACTCAGTTCTTCTATAAAATGTGTTTTAGGGATCTCAAAGATAACATATCTCAGTACAAGATCCAAATCAAACAGCTCCGAACACAAGCGATTCACAGCATTATGAGAGTCGGAAGGGTGCACGCAAAATAAAATGTTATTAGCTACTATTTTTAGAGCACAAATTATGAGTTGTGTGCACCCCGACATCTTTTAAAGTCGTATGAGAGCAAAACATGTATAAGTCTCATCAATATTTTCTGGTAAAAAAAATATGGGTAATTAAAACACTAAGTCTTTTATTTTGTGCGCGGCATTCCCAAGAGTACTGCCAATATCTCACTGATAAAAGAGCTCTTAAAACTCCTCTTTCCTGCTCTAAAAACACTCCCTTCTGTGAAAACACTGCACTTTAAGGTGAAGGGAGTGCAGCACAGCGCTCTCGGTGAGGATGCAACTGGGCACTCTGACACCTGTCAGAGTTGGCTGTCTGACTTTTTAGCCTCGCTGCAGCAACAGTCTCGTTTTAAATGAGCTCATTTGTGGCTACCTATCTACACGGGGGTGGACTGTCAGGAGGCCACGGCCGGCCGTCAGAACGCGGGGGTTTTCTCTCACCAGCCTCAGCCTCATCGAGATACAAAATCACAGTCTTATTTGTCCTGTTTCACAGGTTCATCTTTTGATGTTTAACACTTTCAAAGCAGTTTTTTTTTTTTAATTCAGCTCATTTGGGTGCTCAGAACATTTGCATTTGAAACGGACAGGCTGCCGCTTAGCACAAACTGGCAGCACACTTTTTTTTTTATGAGAAAAAATAATTAAAGTTTCATTTACGGGAAGACAATTCGGTGAAAATATGTTTTTTCGTTCATTAATGATGAGATTTCGGGCTGCTTCCATAGAAAGAAAATCCAAAATAGGTAAGACCAGATTTCTGTAATGCAGATATGAAAATGTGTTAATATTTTCCATATTTTAACTTAAAATATCAGAAAATTAATAATATGACATTATGCGCTGACATTAACCAAACTTTTCAGTTACTTTTCTATCTATATTCTGAAGGTTTAGACAGAGGGGTTTCTTTATATATCATTCATAGCCTGATTTATTGAACATCTAATTCCTAAAAACATGGCAAAAGTTTATTTTTTTTATGGCTGCTCACAGTGTTTGGTCTGATTTATAGAGCATTAGCCTGATTTATGTTCCATTTTATTCATAAGAACATGGCAAATTTTTATGTCTGTTGACAGTCTTTCCCTTTTTCATTCATGTACTGATAAATATATCCGAAGTTCCGTCTATAAAAGCCTTTGACTCTAATATATCAACGTTTCAAATAAACCTGTAATCAAGAAGTGTTTGTCTTAATGTGATATCTGTTAAAATTTGTATTCACTGCTTCAGAAACTAGTATCATAATTGAACTTTCATCTGAACACTGATCGTTAATGCTTCCTGCAAAAAGTAATCAGTAGTCATGACAACAATCTCTGATAGCCTGGACTCCAGCAGTGTGTCCTGCTGGAGTTATATGATTGATGACAGGCTCTCGTGCTCATCTCTCTATCAGTGCTTCTTTGGTGTTTGATGTCTCTGCCTGCCCCGGGCTCTTCCCCAAGCGCTCGCCTCAAGAAAATCATCTCCTCGCCTGAGCTGGCTAAACTCAGGCCAAGGGGAGCCTGAAATAAGAACCACCAGCTACAAAGATGGATAGAAGCAGAAGCCAGGGGCCACAGAGATAATTGTCTTCAGGTGTTTCTTCAGAAAAAATTGCCGAAACGTGATTAAACCAGCTGTGGGGCAGAGAGGCGGTGTGCTTTAGGGATCAGACCACGATGGTCACTTGAGTGTTCGGAGGGAGAACGCGGCACAGCGGAGGTTAATGTTGGTGTGATTTCATTGTTTTCCAGAGAGAGTTCATCTCTCTTTGCTTGGAGGACGGGGTGAGCGCTCATCTGCTGCCCTCTTGCTGCACACTACAAACAAGTGCATGAGCAACGGCAGCAAATGAAATCAAATGTAACTCCGCATGAAATGTGTATCACTGGAGGAATACTGTGAGACGCTAACTTGAATCTTCAGCCGGGACCTTGGTTATGTCTGCAATATATAATTGACCTTGCTTTCACGCAGACACACTGAGAGCAGACAGACAGACAGAGAGCCAGACAGAAAGATGGAGCTCTTCACCTCCCAATGAAAGAGTTGGGATTGTTTTGGTTTTTTTTGAAGGTCAAGCTTTCCTGCCTTCCAGGGAGGTCTTTGTCTGCAATTTCAATAGCAAAGTATTGACTTGACAACATGTGGTTCTGTATTCAAACGGAGACGCGGATCATTTATTTTGCCGCGAGCTCTAAGTGGCTTGGGCCAAATGACAAGCAACAGCTTGGCTTATGAATAAACCGCAGTATGGTGCATGCAAGACTCTTTGATCACTTTATTGATAACACACATACACACACACACACAACCAAACACACACACACACACACACAACCAAACACACACACTCACCCACAACTCTTGCTTCTTCTTCTTTTCATTTTTGTCACCCACCCCACACCTTATTGAATTTCTTCTATTGTTTTACCTGTCAGCGTCTCCACCATGTTTATCTGTTTACTACACATTTCCCGCTCTCGCCATTTAGTTAATACAGGTGGATACTCTGGAGGGCCCTGAAAATGGCAATAGACTTCAAAATGGTGCAAAAGGTGAGTTGTCATCAGAGGTGGAAAATGTTCTTGTATGGCAATTGATCTGATTACAGCGATTTGTCATAATGCCAAGACTGACATTTCATCATCCATTAGGGACCATAAAATGGTAGGGAAGCAGCCTTGTGGAATCTAATTAAAAAAAAAACAAATACCGCAATCGTTTATGTTCGGCTGAGGCTCATGGCATCTCCAGGAGACACAGAGGCAACACAAAGGCAGTTGTTTTGTTGTTTAGACTCGTATAAAACCAGAAAAAGGACACGTTATTGGTTGTAATGCAGAAACAATATTTGTCTGATAGTACTGACAATGCCATAACATATGAAATACACAGTGTCTTTCTTCAGTGAAAACGTCTTCAGGCCGTCGTCCGATTCATATTGATGTGTTACGAGATGATGGTGGGCTTACATGTGCTGTAAGGTAGTGTGTCTGAATAATTCCATGAGGGATGGATCGCGTATATGACCAGACACGGAAGTACAATATTCATTCATTCATTCATAGAATTATATCCATGTCAGGCTCATGCATTGAAGTTATGGCATTGCCTATGTTAAACAAGGATTTTCAGTTCATATGGTTTAGTCTTTATACCCCAATTAAAGACTCACTAAAGCACACAATTGGTAGCCTTTTAATTTACAGCTGAAAAAAGTCCACATAGACAAATTACTTATATTTGAGAGACATCTGAAAAGAAAGAAAAACAAACAAACAGTGCCCTGCTGTTTTTTTAAATAATTAAACTACATTTGTGTTCATTTTTAATAAGTACCAGTGGGATTGAGGTTGAGTGCAACAGAAAGGTTAGTGACTTCATAAAGCATTGAGGAAAATTGTGGTTAAATAAGTTGCTTATCTATGAATTGTTAAATTAAAAAATTACTATTTGACATTAGAAAGGATTTTTAATTTACACCCAAGTGTGTCTGCTGTCCAAGCGTAAGTCCTTTGCTCTTGTCCTTGTACGATCTTTGGGTGATCAGTATGCAGTGTGAAACTCCTCAAGTCGTCAATACGTCTGTAAACCAATGTCACCAAGACAAATCTGACGCTCAGTTCCTCTCGGTGATTAACGCACATCAATAAAAGCAAAATAAATGGAGACACTGTATTCTCTAATGTGTGTTTGACACCTCCCCTGCATGTTTCTCCTTTTAGATGAGCGACCATGTCTCGGTGTTGTGTTACTTTGTGTTTGCTGTGGGATCTTCACTCTTCGCAGCGATGACGTTGCCATGCTGACACTTCTGACACACTCGCGACCGAGAACAATGGTCGCTGTTCTGATTTGAAGCAAGAGCAAATTACACTCCAGTCAACCCTCCTGCCTGCCAGGTTACGTCTTGGCACGAAGGATATGATTGTTGACCTTTGGATCTAGCAAACAACGGCCACAACAAGCACTTCAGCGAGCGAGTGGAAGAAAGTTTCACAGGAAGATTACATGAAGTGAAATATAAAATCCCTTTCTAAAGCTCCTCCTTCTTGCCTCTTTGTTTGGCAGCCAGTCGAGAGAGTGGACTCACCTCTGTGTGCTCGCGCTATTAAACTAGCAGAAGTTATTGGCGTTTTGAGCCTGGTCATTCAATGAATCTCAGCATCAGCCGATGAGTGCTGAAAAACAAATAGAACCGAGCTGCAGCCTCCGCGCCCTCTTGTCCCTTTGGCTCGCTGTGACCTCTACCGAGACCTGAGTGCTGAGAGGTAGCCCGCTAACCCAGCTGACCATAATGCTTTCAATCACTCAGCTTTTTCTATACATTTTCCTCCCTTTCCCTCCCCCCACGTGGATCCCACCTCCTCCCTTTCTCTCCCTTTCTTTACTTGGCTCTTTCTCTCCTGCCATCACTCCCACTTAAACCCGGCGCGCAGGGGGCCTGACCGAGTGGATTGATTTCCAGTAAGGCGGTGTCTGGAGCGCGTTCTGGAGCTTTCCGGATGCGTTCATCCTCCTTTATTACACTCTAATCTCAAGGGGCGACCGTGTCTGCTCCTTAGGCTTTGCTGTAGACGCACATGCACAAAATACATAAAAGCTTACACACCCGCATGCATGCACATCCGCGAGGAGCCCACACAGTACAGCGATTTCAGTATTTGGCGCTTCCCTCCGAAGGCTCCTGCTTAATAGCTAAGCATTGTTATTGCCTTCCTCGTCTTAATGAATTTTATGGCCTTTCACAGTCGAGTCAGTCTTATTGAAGAATAAATAGCCATTTCATTTAAAGCAATAAATAATATCTATATCAGTATTCGGGCTCCGGTGCAGGCGGCTCATGCTCCTGTTGCACTGATCCGTGAAAAACGAAGACACCGCATCCGTGAGCCCTGACCTCTCAGTCTCCAGTGCTCTGCCCACACTGCCCACCAGCTGCCAGAGGGAGGGAGACTCCCTCGCAGTGAAAATCCCACACCCTCCCCCAGCGCAGGCACCCAACAAGTCATGACCAATTAATGCCGGGGTCAAAGTTTTAATGCACTAGCCCGAACATAGTTGCTATTCAGTCCGGTGTGCGGAGATCAGGACCCGGGATAATGAGATTTCTTTGCACCTGGTGATTACACCGAGCAGCCAACCAGAAACAAAAACAGATCAGGACTGCAGGATATGCCCACTGATGGGCCTATTGCTTAGATCGACCCCTCACAGCTCCAGACTATTCTTAGCCGCTGTCTGCCTGCCATTTCCTCCAGGGTCGGGGTTTTGGGAGAGTATCAAGGAAGTCCTGAGGTTATTTATCCACACTCTGAACAACAAGGCTTAAAGAGGCTTCAGTTTGCACTTCTTTAAATCTGTAAATTGGGATGATGTCAAAAAAATATCCTTAACAAGTTCCCACAACCCAAATTGATGTTGTCAAACCAGCAGTCTAAATCCATATATTGTATGAAACGTGGACACTTTGAGTGCCAACAGCTGTCACTGAAGACTACCTTGTGCTTAATTATACTTAACTTTAAATCTTCATCACCCTCATATAGCTATCATTAACCACAGAGAGGGACAACTGCCATGGAGACCAAAACCTTTCTACCAGCCTGTAAACATGTTATTTCTACTTTAAAGCTTGCCATTTTAGTACAGCGTCTGTCGAGACTGACCATAGATTTTAAATGGAACTACACAGTGAACCCAAAGATGGCGCCCGTTCAGTCAAGTGAGAATTGCTCGCTCGGCAAATACGTTTTTTAGCTTCCAAGTTTTCTTCCTGGTTATCAGGTCCACTGCGTTTGTGCAGAAGAATATCTTCCTTTGGCCTCACGACCCACAGACCTTTACATTTATGATGACATCAGTGAGTTTTTAAAATTCCTTTTCAATGCTCAGGAAAAGTTGTACAAATTCTATGAAACATCCATGGATCAAACGTTCATAATAGAAAGTTAAGATTGGTCTACGTACAATTCGAGGAGTCCTCCCAACTGTATTATAGACTCTATATGGACAATGCGGGCGAGTGGCCACTGGGTAAAACTGAAAGCAGGTATCCAGGTCTGTTACACATTTGTGGCTATTCAATTCAAGGAGCTGCAGTTTTTGGAACCTTGCGTTGCCTTATTTTCCCTCGACTGCGGCTGCCGCTTGTCTAAACCCCAAAGATATTCAATTGATTAGACAAACAAAGTTCATTTAAATAGGATAATAAGGCAATTAAAATTGATTTAAGGCTGCAGTAAACAATTATTTAGCAGTGATGAATAATAAAATGAATTATTCAGTGATGGTTATCATGTTTTTCATTCACCTATTCAGATTCAGGGAGCAAGTTAGCATATTTTACCTGATCAACAGTCAGAAACCCAAAATGAGGAGCAGTGAATAATTGGCAGTTGAATAATTGATTAATTGATAACATATGATTTTGAAATATTCTTTAAAATGTCCCCTAACAATTAAGCCTCCTCTCACCACCCTAGGGTTAGGGTTAGTTGTACGAACACAACCTACACCTGTAAAAAAAACTTTTTAGCGCAATTGACTTAGGTCTCAGGCTGCGGGACAAACTTCTTGTTAGGATTCCCAACACATTGTGAAGAGGCTCTCATCTATTTTGGTCGTGTCTGATCCTGTGGACTGCGGCTGAGCGAAAATGCTGGCAGTGTGACACAGGCTGATGGGGTGCTGGTCCACGGCAGCTCAATAATGATGAGATAGATGTATGACAGCCAGTCACAGGAGAGTGTCAGCCTATTTGTCTTTCTGTCTCCACAGAAAGATGGATGACCCTTCAACCCCTCAGTGCCAGTGGAAATATTCACAGCGCTGCCGTGTCATGAGGAGCCTATCATCAACACCCCCCACCTTCATGCCGGTCACCCTTCAAGACTTCACATCTTGTTTAGGAAGGTTTTGACGTTTGCAGTGGTTTTAACCAGTCTGTGAGATGCTGGCATTTAATGTATAGAAGTACTGAAGAATTGTGATTATTACTAACCAAAAAAAAAAAAAAAAAATAGTTTGTTTATTTTATTTCTCTAATGTGTTTTCCTAATGAGTTTTCAACCTCACAATCTGTTTGTTGCACCATTTTTGTAATGCATCTTTGAAATAAAAAGTCTAACACACGCTGTACTAAAGGAGACCTCACTGGCTACATGTAGGCCCATGGTTGCTCTCTCAAATTCCCCAGAGAACGGTGAAGTATGCCTTAAAAAAAACAATTAACAGTAATTGATTTTCTGGGCCACTCAAGGGCACTTGAACATGTCATGTCGTGTCATGTCAGAACATGTCCCCTCGTGCAGTTTGAATGACTAGTGTGTTCACAAACATTGGCCTGTTTACACATCCAGTGAACAGAAAGCAACATTAGCATTCATTTAAAGTCCTGTCTCTGGGCGCGATTACAAAGAGATGGTAGAGAGTTCGTGGAAATGATGGAAGAGAGATGGGGATGGCATGCATGCAACAACAAAGGTGCCCAGCAGGATTTGGGGGTGCATTGCCATTACATGGTCTGCTTTATACCCCAAAGGCAACCATTTCAAGGTTGAAGGTTTGTTTATTTGTCATTCTACAACAAAATGCAAGTTGTAGTAGTTGGAGTGAGGTGGACGAGTTCAGCAGTCTCAAAGCCTGAGGAGTGAAGCTGCTCTGTCGTATGGTGGTATGACAGTGGATACTTCTGTATCTTTTGTCAGCTGGCATCAGGGTGAACAGACTGTGGTTTTTTGTGTTTTAGCATTTTTGGGTCATCCCTGATGCTTGATAGACCCGTTGTTTATACAGAAATAATGAGAAGTGTTGCATTATGATCACAGACATTTAAAGTTAGCAGCTAGAGTCATCATTAGCTTACATAAAACCTTGTATCTTAAGCAATCAAACTGCCAAACAAGGTGCAGGCAAGTTCCTGTCTCATCAACTCATCAAAACAAGGGCATCGCTACACTCTGATACACATTATTTCCATTGTGTCACGACAGCTTTTCACTGCGTCGAACAAAGCAGCGTGCGCCACCCAGTCGGACAGCTCAAATCCCGTTCTGTCTGACAGGCCCATAACTCTCCTGCACAGCAGTAGAGTACGCTAAGCAAGTTAGCGAGGGTCAGCCACTGATGTGAACCTTCTCCGTACCAGGGAGTGGAAGGCTTAAATGTGTTATTTTTAGGTAAAGTTGATGCTCTTGGATGGCAGCCAACCCGCCCTACAATCCCAAAGAGTCTGTTTTTGATGAGTTGGGAATGAGACGCAAAAATCAACTTTTCTTACAAGCAGCACCTTTAAAAAAGATGTTTTGTCAAATGCTTAAAAAATGTCTTTTTCAATGAGTTGATAGGAAACCATAATGAAAAAAACAACAAAGCCAAAATAATAAATAGAAAATGTCATTTCATTATCTAGTTGAATTAACATTTACAAACAGAACCATCATTCTATGAAATCTGCATGTGAATTCATTTCACCGCTTTCTAATTTGCTGTATGCGTTTTCCATGAATCAGTAATGAATAATTGCTCAACAAGAATATTTAGACACGTCGTCACTCACGTGGATATAGTACATGCACAAACACACAAACGCACAGATACCTACATCTCTAGGGAGCGCCACAGGTTGGTCACAGATGGGACACAGAGGACTGGGGCAGGGGGCAGACCGAAAGATTGGAGGAAATAATTATCTCCATATATTTCAGTCTCTCATTTCCCTTGGGAAATGCCACACTGATGCGCTCCAGCCTTCATTTCCCCCAGATCACATCAGCTGCCTGGCCTTTCCACTCGCTCAAGTCAAATTCACCCTCATTTGAAGACGATTCCCTCCTCCGTAACTTTTTCCCAATGTGCAGCTTTTGTCACTACAAGTCTTGATCTCTGCGTCAGTTGCTGTGATCGACTTCAAGGACTCGCAGCACACGGTTTGGTTCGCAGTCCTTTGATGGTGCATTACACTCTGACGACTCCCACGGTTACCTTGGTAACAGCAGGTTGTGCCGAGGAGTTCAGAGAAGGTTCGAATTGAGTTTGTTAATGCAACAGTTGTTAATGAGAAAATGGGGATGGGTGGACGGGTTTCCTTGTCACATCTCTGGAACCTTGACATGCAACAAGTGCATCATATTCCATACAGCAATGTTTTCTGACGACACTCAGCTTTGATTCAATCATTCAAATACATTTAATAGAATTCAGCATTAATAGAAGTGGTATTCACTCAGGAATGGCTCTTTCCCTTGTTACCCTCACCTGTGGTTTGAATGAAACCCCTTATGAATCCCTAAAATATAAATGTATTTATCCAATTTGCAATCCGAAAAGGTTGCACTGTGGCACTCTTAACCAAGAACTTTTCATCACCAAGGCCATTTAACACCCCTTGAAATTCAGTTTCTCATGTACACCTGCAGCCCCAAAAATAAACCCTTGCAAAGAGCCGGGCAACCGATTTTTCAGTTAAAATTCTAGGACTGATCAATAAAAACCTTTAAGCATTGATTGTAAATCGTAACAGGGGTATGAAGTCTCAAGCATCTACAAAAAAAAATTGTTTTAAAATGTAGTGAAATCTTGCTGTCTTTTAATGCGATGACATTTTGTTTCCATCATTTTCGAAGCAGCTTGTTTATTCCACAGTGGGCCTGAAAAGATTCACATTTGACTGAGACACTAGCTCACAGAAGGGAATTTGTTCATTTTTACAGCTTGCCAGACAATATATCCCACACATCCTCATTCCCAACTCGTCTAATACGGCAGATTGGTCAGTTGCCTTTCACAGTGGTCAGAGGGGTAGTTTGACTGGATCTGTACAGCCCTCACATTACCAGATAATCTGGGCTGACCGTTGGGACCAACCAAGCTCTCCGCCCAGATTTGAAAGTTTGCAGACAAACGGTTAAAATATTATGACATATTATGACTCTTATAAACACTTTCAAGCTGTCGCAGTTTGGTTTGGTTTGGGCACCACATACTCGGTTAAGTTTAAGCACAAAATTACTTGGTTAGGTTTAGGACAACATCCTATGCAATCAGTTAGACAAGAATACGTAATTCAGTTAGACTTTCAAAATAAAGCTGGCAAACAGTTGATATTTTATGACACATTATGGCTTGTGGACTGCTATTGATTTAGTCAAATGGTCATGGATTGGTTTCCATTAAGAGTTGGTTTGGTAAGGATTAGCCTCCAAAACTACTTGGTTAGGTTTAGGCACAAAAACTAGGAGAAAGAACAAGCTGACATACAGACGTATTATGATGCTCCCATCCTAAGCTTCAGGTAACCTCAAACTGTTCTTTAAAAAGTCTATTTTTGGGGTTCTTGAACACATTTTTAACACTACTAAGTATTGACGCTTAAGGTTCTTAGGGCGGGTTGTCCACCAGCACAAAGTGTCAGATTCGACGAGCCTTTATAAGATTCAAAGTTGAGACTCAACATTTAATCTTGTGAATTGAGCCTTTAAGAGATTGCATTCAGAGCAGATCAAAACAACAATAGCAAAAGCTGATTGCAGTTTACATAACATGCAAGACTTCAATCTGTCATGTCTAACAACAGCAACCTCAGTGCCATGTTTTGAATACTGTTTTTTTTTTTTTGTTGTGGTGGTTTCATGTTTTGGAGTGACTCCGCCAACCTCTCAGTGACAGCTTGATGAATGCTGTTTTTCTGGCTGAATGGGATTTTGCTTTACAGTCCGTGTGCGCTTGTCATTGTGTGCGGAACAAAACATAAAGTTGTGGGCACTGTGGGAGCGACTGTCATCAGGATCCTGCTTAGAATGAACAAATCAGAAGATTTTTTATTTTCCACTTCATTGTTGATGTTTTACCTCTTTGAGCTAATGTTTATAGCCATTATGAGACTTGAGCCAGGAAGCAGACTGCAAATGAAATGCAGAGCTTTTATATAAAACCAAATTTTCAAGCTTTAATGGCCAGCTTCGGCCCGAAAAACCCACTGTTTTATTTACCACTTAGAGACATAAATCAGTGAAATCAAGTATGATGAACTACAATTTCTGGCAGTGAGTAAATTAGTGGATTTTTCATGATGTGCATTAATTTGGGGAATTTGAAGCGGACGAGTGAAACAGTAACAGTAAGACAATAAAAATGCTAAAAATGGACCGCTGGTGGCATCAGGGTTTAAGAGACAGCCCATTAAATTGCAACATCTCCAGTTTGAGTCCAGCTGGGGACCTTTGTTGTCATCCTTCCCCTTGCTCCCCCAATTTGAAGTTTTAAACTTTGAGCCATCTAAACAAGTCACGGAAAAATGCCTCAATAAACAAATCAGTTTATAGTGTATAAACTATAACTTACTCAAACCACCACTCACAGGCGTACTGTAAATGTTATGTATAAAGTTTAGTTTAAAGCAATTTAGTACATTACAAATAATTTCTGTAGTGCTGCAGAGATGCCGTGGTCTACAAATCCTGTTCCGCAGATGTAAGAAAACGTGTTTGTTTACCAGGTGACATCTGTTCAACATCATAAAGATGGTGGAATCTCGACATCATCCTCCAGCGTTGGAAAGAGATTTTTTTTTCACCTGAAGTCACAACCTACACTCACCTAAATACTGTCTGACTCGAGTAAATTCTTTAATTAAGGATCTTTGCAATTAACAAGACAAATAGTAACTTGTGAACTTGTTAAAGAAAGCTCTCATTTTTATGGCAAGTTAAATATGGCTGACATATGGTTAACATATGCAATTTTAGGCAATGTAATGAGGGGATTGCATGAGGTCAGAATAGACAATTGCAGCAGAAAAAAAACGACATTATGGGATATCAAAATCTATTTAATCTTGATTGTTAATTTACGTTTCTATAGTGCAAGTTACCTGATCATGACTTCAAAAAGTGATGGAGACAAAATTGGTCATTTCAGAAAAGTGGTGAGAATGTCTCCAGGTGCACAATACAAATATGAAACAAGGGAAATATGCAGGGTCTGCAGTGGCACTGAACTTTGCTAACGCATCATGAGGTGGAAATGCCAAAAGATACTGTGCTGAATTGTATCAACTAGAGAGCAACATGTGACTGCAAATATACACCATCAGGTTATTCAAATTGTTGCTATAATAGTAATGTTGGGTATTATAGGAACATTCTCTCCCACTAAATCCAAGGATGTGTCTCAATCTCAGCTCAGGAGGCGGGTCATCATGACATGTCAGCCCATTTACACCAACATTTGCTTTGTTCTGAGAGGACCACTGCTGCTTTCAGTGTGCAATTTTAATGAACGTTCCTTTAGTACAGTTTTCAAAGGCAGTTTTGCTGTCTCCACACAGTAACTCTCATATGGATTAGAGCTCAAGAGGATACACTGGCTATTTCAATAGAAAAAGCAAACTTTTACAAAAGAGAAAAGAACTTCAGACGAATCCTTCTATCCCACCAGCCCCTGCCATATGGTAACTCACTCTTTAGAGCCTTTGAACAATGATGATGAATGATGATGACAGTTTGAAGGATTACCAGTGCCGAGTGGAAATGAAAGCCACCTTTTTGCACGAGACACGACTGCTTTGACATATTGCTTCATTGTATCGCAGGGTCCAAGGCTACAGACGCTGCTTTGAACTCCATGGGAAAGTCAAAAGGAACATGTGACACTATAGAACTGCATCGAATAGTGGATCTAAAGAAAAATAATTTGACTACTATTTAAAGAATCATTTTGCTAATCTTGTACGCCTTTATTTCAAATACTTGCTGGTTCCAGCTTCTTAAAACTGTGGCAGTACTGGCAGAAAAAAGCCTAGAAAAACAGCTGTAAACCACATAAATATATAAACAAAACAAAAATTACTAACATCATTAGGGCTGCGAGAATAATGAACAAATCTTCCCCCTCTAGTCTCTATAAAGGATAATAAAACTGAAATATGCTTCCTTTACCCTCTCATAAAGCAGGCCGTACTGAGAATATTTTACGGACAAATGATTTGTTTTCAACAATACATCTACAGAGCTTGTAGAAAGGTGCAGAATAAAAGTATTTAATTTCCTATAAAAAACAAAACAAAGCATTATTATGATTGTTGGTCCCAACTTTTTAATAACAAGATTTGTTAGCCAATAGCATAATGCCATTTGGCATCACATGGTATAAAAACATAAAAATGGCAAATTTGTACATGCCCAGCGTGCTGTACTGAACTACATTATCTAGCTAGCATTAGCAACATTAGCTACAACAGACTGATAACCACTAGAGGAGCCAGATGATTTGAACAACAGGGGTGTTGTGACATGTATGTAATGTTAGGGGTGGGGATGGATGTTATCGATAACACTTCTCAAGTCCCACTTCCTACTGAAATAGGAAAAACTGAAGGTGTTTTGGGGGGCTGGGGTATCAAATGGTTCAGTTGAGGTAAACACAAGAAAACCAGCAGGCTCCAGGCCATCGTAAGGCGAGCATCACTCTTGAACAAAGAATTCGGCCCTGATGCAGGTTGATGATGATGATGATGACTTCTGATGGTCACCAATACCATCAGCCAAAATTTTTTTGTAAAAGTTAGCAAGTACATTAATGACAGTAAGTGAAGAGTTTTGGGTTTTTGGAACGCTAAGGTGGGGGAAAAAAAATGAGCAATTTCAATTCCGGTGATCATTTTTCACACCTTTTTTTTTTTACAATTTATATACGAAGCAATTAGCTAAACCAGATTAATCGTCGTGAAAGTAATCATTAGAAGCAGCCCTACAACAGAATGATAGATCTGCTTTGAAATATGTACTGGGGTGCCTGAAAGTAAACAACCATAATTTCCTCATGCTCAGGAAGTGATAATGAATCTTGTGTTTTTCCGGTCCGGCAGAAATAACAAACAAAGCGATGAAATATTTCAACAATGCAACCGTATAATGAATCGAAGCACCGACAAACTGCATTTCTTGTGAGCTTTGGCGAACGAGGACTTTCCCTCATATGTGAAACCGTGACTTTTTTGATAGGAAACAACAGCTTCTCACACACGAGCCTGCAGCAGCTTGTGATTTTCTGACAGCCGATCAGACGTCTATCACCTGCGTCTCCTCTCTGGTGATGCAACCACAGGTGTTGCACAGCAGCTAATTGACTTGTAAGGGAAATTCTTCAGGCTGAACATTGAAGCCGGTAGCAACGTGGATCAAGACATTTATCAGCCTGCCGCCAACGTTTCTAACATTTGATTGATTTTTTTTTTTACTGCTCTTTTTCCCCTTTTTCTCTGAGAAGATAAATAGATAAATGTCAGCCAAGGAACGCAATCTCCCACCCAAGTGTTTGATCACAGGCTAACTGGGCAATCCAATAAAGCATTTTGCCCCAGCTGGAGTCTTTTCAGACTTTCGTATTAAAATGCAATCCTTTCTGAGTCAGACGTATTGCTGTCGTCACTGCTCCAATATCTATCCCACATCTCTACCGCCCGTACAGCTAAGCCGACCTTACCGGAAATATATGAAACTACTGTTGGCAGCCATAAGCCCTGAAAAGACATCAATGATCACTAACTCAACAGAAAATTCATTTTGCATTAACATTTACCAGCCTTATTAAATGGATCGGCACTCGTCATAAGGAAGGCAAACAAAAAAAAAATAATTGGTTAGGTTGGTGTAATAAAGTTTCTAAAAGTACAGCTTGGATCTGCTTTCACACTCTGGGGAAATATTCTCTCATTAAGCCGGGTGTGGGGGAGTCGGGGAGCAGCAATAAGGTAGATTTCATCCGAGGCTCAGGAGAAAATGAAACCTTACGTTGACAGCAGAGCATGTAATATTTTCATCTAGTTCCGCCCATGGAGGAAAATTAAACGAAAATTACTGCTTTCTCTCTGATTGTTTGCTCCACAAAAGGCAGAATGAATGATGGCATTTTGTCTCGATCCCTTGTTGTAGAACACTTGTACAGCTACCTGTTGTGCTTCGAAGCATCCGGACTTCTGCCTTTGTGCAAGACGTGGGTCTCCAATATCAGCGCAGCAATAAACGTCACTGGAGCAGCTAATGTAGGGATCACTGGTTTCACTGGACTGTCAGCTAATTAATAACCATGCAGTATTTGCTGGTCAGTGATTCTTTCCGTTATCATCCGTTATCTTGATTGATCAGTTAATTGTTTAGTCTATAAAATGTGTAAAAGTCTGTACCTATACTGAATATCTGAAACAGTGTGTCAGTCAATTAGCACAGTGGAGTGAAAGGAAATTAATCGACATTTTGTTTTCCAAATGTGAAGTTGCGTCTTTTTCTCTGTTTTTATATCGACATGAATTAAATGTCTCTGGAATTTTAACTGTTAATTGGACAAAACCAGACGTTTTGAAGGTTTCACTTTGGGCACTGAGGATTTGTGATGCACATTTTACATAATTTTCTGACATTTTATGGATGTATGGGAATAACCGGCTATCAGGGTCAAAAAGTTAGATTACTGGATAATGCAGGTGTATACTTTGATGAAACTCTGATAGGCCAAAAGCTCGTTTTAAAGGTGTGGTTATGAATTCTTAATCGGTAATGAAAATAATCATTAGTTGCCAACTTAGTACAGAAATGTCATATATATGTTGTCTTCATTAATGTAGATATAGCACTGACAAGTTTTATGTTCCAGCTCTAAAATGTCTTAGTTACAATTCTTTCTGAAATATTTGTTTATGTCATGTATTCAGGTAAATTGGAAAGTTTGAATAACAACAACAATAACAACAACAATAACATTTGTCATGTGTTTATTACTGTATACTGTATGTTGCTGTATGACATCCTCTTAATAAATCCTTGAAGCCCTGTGCGCCTCTGTTTTCATACAGTTGACTGAAGTGTCCAAATGTTCGGACTGAGTCACTGTGACAGTTTTAGAGATTAGAGAAAGCCACAGTGCTCCTTGACAAGATCCTCTTCTTTTTTTTGTTCAGGATGCAATGAAAAGGTGTATCGCTGACTGCATGAAGAAGGACAGGTCATTATACTGCTGGAGAGGAGAAAAGACAGGATCGGGTAAAATAATGACAAGATATCAGTGCAATAGAAGGAGAGTTAAGCGTTGATCGTTTCAGAAATATTCTCTCAGAAGAGCGGAGACATCCCTGTCATAATGTTTGAGAAAGTTACCAAATGTACTTAAACACTGAGCGCTTTGAAGTCAGATAGAGATGAAGCAATCGGTCGATTGATCAATGTTTAATCTGCAGCTCTAATCTGCAAATCTGCAGCAATGATGAGATAATAAATCTTCGCGATTTTGCCACTATGCAAAAATGCTTCCATGGTTCCAAGGTGTTCTTTATCCTTTTCTGTGTCATATGTGATAGTAAACCGAATATCTTCAGGTTTTGGACTGCTGTTTTTGAAGACTTTGCCCTGAGATGTGGTAAGTGACCTTTGTTCCCATTTTAAAGACAATGCAATTAATTGACTGATCACATTAACTCATCCCACATTGACTCATCACATTAATCGTTGCAGCCCTAAGGCCGGCCATTTTCCCCTCAAAGAGACGGACGAGCCACCTGTAGTAGTGAGAAGTGGCAAATGCATCTTCATACCTGAACGATGAAATAGATTGATTAGAAATCAATCCAAAAAATAATCTACTGTACCTGGACAGTGCCAGCGACAGCATTCCAGACTTTTCGGTTTAGGTTTAGGCACCAGAACTATCTGGTTAGGTTAAGGAAAAGATGATGGTTTGGGTTAAAATAAGCATGTAAGTAATGTGACTTAAGCTATGTTGTGTTTAAGTCAACGTTGACTTTTGGTTTCCTGGGGGGCGCAAACAGCAGTCTCCTGAGTGAAAGGTGAGGCCTAGGTGTGTGCCCTGTGTGGACCTCTTTGCAGCAGTCACACTAATCAAATTAATTCAAAAGTGTGTGCCTGCTGAGCTCACCTGGTAGAGTGTGCAACACTTGAACTGAGGTTCAGTCCTCAGCTGTGGCTCAATTTCGATTACAGCCTGTGGCCCTTCGCCACATGTCTCAACCCCCCCATCTCCTGTCTGACTCTAATAGCTGTCCTGTCTACATGAAGGCCAAAAAAATAATAACCTCAAAATGATCGGATCCAGCGTTACATCTACAAAGAAACAAGCATCTAAAGTTACTGAATAAATGTAGGGAAGTAAAAAGTGCAACACTTGGAGCACTTGTCTGCAGGAACCACATGTGTCAGACACCCTGACATAGTTATCATGAAGACATTATCAGTAATCAAGTAAAGTAAACCTTGACAATAAAAGTATGACACATCTTTTGTAATTTAAGTACTTAATTGTTGTTTTGTGTGTCTTTGTCATTTTCATGTGCAGCTTCTTGTTCCTCATTTGGATTTTCACCTGCAAAACTATGAGAAAAACAGGCTTATGCTCAATAGTTTCCTAATAATTCCCCATAAGGATGAATGGGCAAGATTTTGCAGGAAAAAGCTGAACATTTCTAGAAAGTATTATAGATAGGTAAGCCAAAAGCACAAGAATTAATGTCCCTAAAGAGCTGAATATTTTGATAGTTGAATGGTTTCTGTAGCTCAAAATTTGTTGAAGGAGAAGCCGGACGAAAAACGCGCGGAAGAAGAAGAATACCTTTAATAAATTGCAGGACAATGACCACAACCACTGGTAATAAGCTGCTTGCATTGATGACCTCTATGTTTTTCTGGTGAGTACAGGACGATAAGGAAAAAACAGCATCGTATTCAGACCACAGGCGTTGCGTGACACTTCATAGAAATACCTACTTCTAACACTTCTTTACTGCAAAACAGATTCATGAACTCAAAGGTGCGCTGTGGTTTCTTGTGCATCAATTATGGGGAAAACATAATTGATTCGGTTTTGAAACACCCTGGAGGAGAAATCAATTTCATACACATCTTAAAGAAAATTGAAAGTGAGATTAATATTTTTCCTCCTTTTCAAAATGCCCTCTCTCAGTCCATCCTCGTTAGCATAGTTTTTACTCTGGAATACACAGATCAAACCAGTCCGAGGCACCATCTCATGGCTTCCACGGGCCAATGTATCCCAACCAGACTGAAATATTTTGCATATCAATATAGACGTCCTCAAATTGAAATTCCTTTCTATTTTAGGAGATTGCTTTTTGATGGCTTCTCATTACAGGGATGGTGTCCGTGGGTCAAATGAAAATGTCATCACAGGCTCGGCGGAGGCTGTTCAGGGGGAATCCTCTATGACACAGACAAACGTCCTTCCACAGTTTAACCTCCCTCGCCTGGGAGATGATGAATCATAGGACCCAGCCGAAGAGGGTGCGTGGTGACGGGAGCGTGAATGAGCGTTTGAGGAGGTGCCAGTCAGCCGGTTTGTGCCAACCTTACATGCTTGCCACGGTGTTACTCACGAGCGATAATCACTTTAAGTCGGGGAGATGCGTTCGGGCTTGTCACGCTTGCCTCTGTTCAAGTCGGCTCCAATACAAGGGCATAAAAATAAATCCAATGAAGGAAAACTGAAATGGCATGCCATTAAAAATCAGGTGGTACAGAATAAACCATTATAACCTGTTAAAGGGGGCACTATGCAATCTTGGAGATGAAATTCAAAGACAAAATATTAATATTGTAAATATTTTAATGAGGTAGTAATACAAACTTGGAAATATTTGTATTTTTCCCATAACTGAAAAAACAAGCTGTTCTCAGAGGAAAATAAGGTCCCCAAAATACTGTTAGAAGCTAGTCAGGTGGCAGGGTCCGCCACATAACAAATTAAACAGTATGAAACTGTGTTGTCCTTTAAGGTCAGTTTGTTTACTCAGTCATGGAAAGAGAAGTCAAGAGAGTTTGTTTATTTAGTTTGTTTGGGAAAAAAAAAATCAGTCAATGAAGATCTTTCTCTCTTTCTCTCTTCTTTCTATTCAGAGAAAACTACATACAGCACATTTTAAACATGCAATATGTAACTTCTGCCACTATGGGGGGCTCTATTAAAAACAAAACAAACAACATTTGCCAAGTGAGGTGTAGGTAGGGCTGGGAAGAGCGAGGGGAAGCAGAGCCAAACCCTCCAGACGAATAAACACCTGGAGTGGCATTCTGCTGTGATCCAGAGACGTTTACCAACGGGAGGACAGCTCAGATTACTTTTTAAACTTGTGGGATCAAAAAGTGGATTTACCTTCATTCATGTTTATCACCCTGACTGCAGCAGCCATCAGCGAGGTGACCTCCATTGTCGGGTGTTGCATGCACTGTGACTGTGTTGACTGTTGAATGTAGCTGAAAGTGTACTACACTTCATGTAAGTAACGTTACAAAGAGGAGAGAGAACCAAAGTATCTGCTGGGTGCTGAATTGGTGTTTACCATTTCTCGCTAACGTTAGCTTACAGCTCACATGCAATGAAGTTATCTGGCTCTGTAGGGCAAATAAATGTTTAGTGAGTAACCTGATGAACACAAATGATTGCTTTACTTATAGCTGCTGAAAAAAAATCTTCCTGACGTGACTCGGGCGGAAATGTTTTAAAGTTTTATTCATATTAGCTATATTAAGTCTTTTTAGCCGATTTCCCTATCGTGAAGGAAGGCGACCAAATGAAACACACCGTTACTTTGAGTGAACTTGAATTCCGAAATCTTTAAACCTCACTGGATGGTCACTGGTGTTCAGTGATTACAAATATGCCAGCCCAATACTGAATTTAAGACAGATACTACTAGATATTTGAGACCGAAAAAAAAATAACTAGACAACGAGACATCAACATTTGAATAAGGATCTCTTAAATACAGTTTTTCAAGAATTGTGATTACAGATATCGATCAAGTGCTGGCCATTTCTCCATATTCAACATTAATCTGACAATTTTTAGACAAGTGAATTAATCGAATGATGAAAACTGTTTGTTGCTGCCTTCGTATTGAAACAAAACAACTTCTCTGTATGTCATTTGTTGGTTCGTCAGAGTTCCTGCGCGCTCACTTTACCTCGCGTCTGCATGCCTTTCCATGTTCTCCACTCTCTGTAACATTGCTTTTATAAACACAAAGGTATTGGCATTGAGCGTTTTCAATGGGCTGAACTCATTGAATAGAGACACAAAACACTCACTGACTCTTCTCTCAATAGTTCGCCGAATACAAAAGAGAAATCAACTTTTCATGTCTTTTCAGCCTCGCATCAGCACCGTCGAAGTTGAGGTTGAAAGTCAACACATCTCAGCTATTTCACCTGCGTCTCCGTGGCAACGCTTTCGCTATTACCTCAGCACACGCGGCTCTCGACTCCCACCGTTCTCAATGCCATCGCCTTTGTCCTCCATGATATAATAGACATTCCACAGCTAAACGCCGCTTTCAGACACACTTCAGACAAAACATGCAAACTTTGTATGTTGTGAGTCACGTTTTGTGTCATGAGAAACAGGTGGTCACAGGCAACAGCGGTGAATGGGAGAGCCAGTCGAGCAGTAAACGAGCGACGTGTGGCTTCGAGGTGCACGAGGCTGCTTCTGGGGAGTCAGTTCAGTAATAAGGTTGTATTCAGACAGAAGCGCGTGCGGGGCAAATATCATACTGTCTGAATCTGTAAACAGCGTTTGTGTGTTTGTGTTTGAGGCCTAATGACGAGCAAGTCCTGGAAATGAGACGGAGAGGTGGGGGTGTAATGAAGAGGGAGCAGAGTGGGGCCAGGAGTAGACTATGTGTGTGTGCGGGGCTGGGTGGCATTCAAACGAGGAAGCATGCAGTTGTTCCAATCACTGATTAATTAGATCATCATTCTCTCATCTTCTCGTTTTCGTGTGTGTGTGTGTGTGTGTGTGTGTGTGTGTGTGTGTGTGTGTTGGTTCATCCAGTTTTTCTGTGGCTGAGGTCAGCTGGCTGGCATGGCGCTAGCGTGCTAATGCAGAGGAGGCATTAACCCCAATCTCTCTGGATGAGAGACCGCTTGGCGAGCGTCCGTCCCCTGAGACCGATGGCATGCTCCTGTCTGCCTGCCAATCTTGTTTCCCGGATAGCTTCCACACTTATTTCATTTTGGCCAGTTTCACAGCCCCGTATTGATTTTTGCAACATCATGTTGGTGTGAGGATGGAGGGTCCACTTTTGAGCACAGGGTTCTGTTATAACCTTGTTGTGTTGCTGTTTCCTGTCAAAGAAATTCCTTTGCAATCATGCGAGCTGCGGATTTACGGAAGTGATTCATGTTTAAGACACGATTTTAAATTTGGGTCTCCTCACTTTTCAGTTTCCTTTTGATTTACTTCTATGTTCCTTTTTTTCTCTGCTTTCAAACTCTTTTATCTCTATTTGTCTAACCTTTCTCTTCCCCAGCTTTTATTTCCCCTGTTGCTTTTCATACCTCGTGTGCTCGCTCCGTCTGGCTTTGTGTGTCAGAAGCAGCCGAAATGAGGCGGGAGGCTGGGTATCCGAGACGTCGTTGTCTGTCTGACAGTCCCTGTGGTACATTAGCCGTCCCTTACCATGTATTATTGATTCCCTCTCTCTAATCACTGTCTCCAGTGTTACAGATGAGCCTTTACTGCCAGCAGCGCCTGCACTCCGAGGAGTTTTCTGGCACCTAAAGTCTTTGCTGAGGCACAACTCTGAAAGATGCTGCTGCTTTCGAGCAACAACAACAACAGGTGAGGTATTCTGAAGTTGAGTCGAAAACTTGACATTAAAGGGAAATTCCACGATTGGTCTTCATAATTATTTGACTATCAGAACGATGAGTATCTTCAAGAGAGGTGCCCCCCGAAAAAAAAAAGATTTTGGAAAGGTAGAATTTATGGCTGAGCTGTTGTAATGGATTGCGCTTGATTTTACAGGTGTAAACTGCACTCCATGGCAGTCAAAGAGCTCAGTCTCTGGTAGGATAACATGCAGCCAAATATGGCAGGTCGCTGTTTTCTGAATGTGTTGTGTCTGATAGAAGAAACTGATGGGAGAACACATCACTGCTGATGCACCATCATCCCCAAAGTGCTCAGTGACATGATGAATCTCTGTGGGACAACTGTCCGTGTTCAGGGAAACCATATGTGCATCTCTTTACCCACAGAGGGTTATGGTTTGGGTTTTTTACTTCACTTATATCTCAGGTGCTCTCCTCGTATGTCACTTCCTGTCTTTGTCTGTTTTCCCGCCCCTTTCTCACGCTTACCTGTGTTCCTCCCCAGCCTGATTTTTTTCCTCCACACCCGTCATCCATCGCTGCCCTGCTCCCAGCTTATCAGCTCCCTCCTTGCTCTCTCGTTACCTCTGCTCCTTCCCCCCACTTGTGTTTCTTTCCACCTGCACCTCATTGGTTTAGTTTGTACTTAAGTCCAGTCATTAGTCCAGCGGTCTGTTGTGTTTGCGTGATCAGTTAACTTGTTCCTGTAGTTTACTGCATTTAGGTCCACTTTCTTTGCTCTTGGTCTGACACAGAACTCAAAATGAAACAGGACAGTGACCCTTTCTAATCAATTTCAAACAGTGATGAGCAGTAATGTTTATGGTGATATAGTTTGATGTTGCACTGTAAAGTTGGCCTCTCTGCTCTCTCACAGAGAATGAAATTCCCAAAGTAATGTAGCTTCATGCTGTGTTTGTGTGAGCTGAATTGATAGCACGTCGCTGTATCCATAGTCCACTGTGTGACAGTTAGACAGCGTCTGGATGTGGGTGATAGATGTGTTTATAAAAATGCGGTGCAGTGACAACACAGACACTTGACACAAAGCCTCTCTATCGCACCCCATGAATGACTTTTTAAAGTCCCGACTTTAGGCTTTTTTACTCTTACTTGTTACTCTAATTGTTGTCTGTGCTACAAAACTTTGAACCCATTTACCGCTGGTCATATGTGCAAAAAAAGTGAACAACTAGACTTTTTTTTTATTGTTTTGTTGAGTTTTGTACTTAAATTGTCGCAAATGTTTCCAACAATGTTCAAATTGACCTAAGATAACAGCGCATTTTTTTTTGTCACCTGCAGATTGAGATTATAAACGTAATGTGAATAAAACAATAAAACAGACCACAACCTTGCCCAAGAACATTTGAGTCTGAGTCTCGTCACGCGCTCCCCTCTTCTGTGTTTTCTCCTCCTCTGTTTTCCTTCCCTTCACTCAGGTGCTCATCAGGCAATTAGCCCTGCCCCATATTTAAAGGAGGGTGGAGGAGAAGGAGCTCTCTCTTCTAACGCAGTCCTGACTATTTTAGATTGTCTCTGTCTTTGTCCTCAACTGGTGTTTTGTTTTCTCTTGAGGATGGAGGTCAGGTCCTGTTTTAGTGGCTTTGTTTCTTAGTTTACTTTATGTCGTTGTTTCTTATTTTAGAGAAGTTCTGGGTCCTACTGCCCATTGTGTGGCTGGCCCATCTTTTTTTTGTTCATTTTGGCCAGCACTCCAGACTCCATCATCTCACTGAACTCGGCACTCATCAGAGACTTCTCTATCTTGATAATGTTGCATTCATGAAGTAAAGTAACGCTCAGTCAGAGTCACATCATTAACAACCGGCGATGGGGGTCACCTCCACGGACCGCTGCTGCAGTCTTGTTGATAGGGAGTAAAGACAGGGTTTGAATAAAGGGTGGGATTGGGGGGTTCTGACCCCCACAGTGAAGACTTCAAGACACCCAAAAGAGGTAATGACAACAGGTCCATATTGCCCAGCCCGAACAATTTGCGCAGAAAGCTGCAGCTGCGTACTAAAAACATTAATTATTTACCAGCTTCACCACAGAGACAGCTGTGATAAAGCCGTGAGAAGTCGTGTGTGCTGTACTTTGCCTGCGTATTTGACGGGGATAAAAAAAAAGAAAAAGAAAAGATGTAGACAGAGCTGTGAAAGAAAAGCCCACATTTTCTCTGCCCTTTCAACTATTCAGTCAACGTTTGTTCTGTGATTCGGAGAGACAGATTCCACACAGCAGGAAATCAATTACATTCAGACCAATATGGATCAGAGACCACTGGTGATCTGCATGTCCCCCCCTCTTCTCCTCACTCTGTGCCTCGCTGAAGAACAGAGAGCGGAGAATTGTCGGTCTGTTTTTGAAGGGACGACTACTTTTGTGCGAGCCTCTGCTGGGTGCTTTGGTACAGAGTGAAAACACTGCACACAACGGGGGTGTGCGGCATGTGGGAGGGAGAGCATGGACACTGGGGGGAATATGTACAGCAAAGGGAGTGGGAGGTTACAGAGTGGGTCAATTAACTCACAGCCTTGCAGGTCCCGTCTGATGTTGTGCTGACATCATCACCCCCCCCCCCCCCCCCCCCCCCCCCCCATACACTCAACACAAAAAAAAACAAACACATTTACATCATTCTGAGTCATACTGCAGCATAAAGTCGTAAATCAATATCCACTGGTGTCACTGGAAACAATGACGAAGTTATCGCTGTATTATCATAAATTAACTATTCATGAACCTTAAATCAATATTTCCATCCTTTTAAAGAAAGCTTCATGTCCTAAAGGCAACTTGCGCACAAGAAGAATTCACACTAAAGTTTGAGTCGAAAGTGAAACTTGAGAAAGAGCTTCAGATTTTTTTTGGAAATATGTACCCTTTTTCCAGCAAACGTTGTGGGCATTCAAGCAAAGCTCAGGGTTACTTACTCTTTCACACTTCTACGCAGAGCACAGATGCGACAAAGAAGTGTTTGTTCGCTCTGAGCAACCAAAAGGACAAAATCTGAAAGAGGGTTACATCACTCGCATGTGATTCAGAGCAGTCCTTGACTAAATTACGTTAGAGCGGAGGCACGCAACTGACTGACAAAGGGGTGAATAGAAAGACATTTTAAAAATTAACTGAAAGGAGTAAGGCTACAGGACGAGACTTGAAGGCTGAGGTTCACAAATGAAGTGCTTCTTTACTGAAAAAAACTCTTTAAGACGTTGAAGGAATGTCTTAAAGGAACCGCAGGTATTCATGTGGGAAGAGAAGACCGTCAGCTCTCCTCTGTGTCAAAGAGTGTGAACTTGATAAACTCACCTAAAGCAAACATCATTATGACTCCACTTTGAGTTGGAGAGTTTCAGTCTGTTATTTCCACTTCCAATCCATGGTAAGGCTTCGTTCAATAAAGGGTTATGAAACGCGTTTTCTAAACTGTGTTTGTAGAGTACGCAAAAGTTCATAATGAAGAAAATTTTGGTCTCTGTTCTCATTCCTTCCGTACATACCGGCCCTGAACTGATCCCTTCTTCAGATCACTACAATACAATACACTGCAATTCCCCCGAAGCTAACGATACGGTAGAGAAACTGCTCCAGCGGCTACAACCGAGTCTGATCCACGGTGGCACAGCATGGTGGCGCAGCATCTTCCTTGTGTCATTCCTGAGCAGTTTTTGTGGTGTGGATGGGACCACGGCCCATTTCCAATAGATCCCTCACCCCTACAACTTGGCCTTACCCCTCTGTATTGTACGTTCACACCTCGAGGAAGGGTGTTCCGAATCACGTTCGGATTGAGGAGTAGGGAGAAGTGTTCGGGCCCTCCAAAGTGTGGTTTTTCAGGGAGGCAGAACACTCCACCATTTCAGTGTGTTATGTCCTTCCTGTCTTTTTCTTTATAACAAGCATAAAACAAATCAGAACAGTTTGCATTGCTATCACTGACCTTTGTTTGACAGTCCTGCATTTTGACACATTTCAATGATGCGTTTTGATCGCGTATGTCGAGTCCACTCAGTCCACTCATCTAATATTAGTGCAGACCAGCAGGGCTGCTCTTGTCTGACTTTTGCCTTTAACCATTTGGCCATTTCCCAGAAAAACACCTTCAGCTTCTGCAGGGAAAATCCTATCAAGACACATCCGCCATGCAGCAAATTATTCACTTACGCATCACGCAATCACTAAGTCATGGCTCGGAGCAGACATTCTCTTGCCAAGAAAAAAGTTATGTAGCGCTGATAAGCAGAAGTTGACCATCAGTACAGGAAACAAGCCTAATGCAGCCACCGAGTGAGGCTGAGTGAACAAGAGCCCAGCCGTTTGGATGTAATTGGGATACGAAGCAACAATCAGTCACATAATCACATTTCTTTTACTGGAAATGCTAAATGTGAAGAGTGTGGTGTGAAATGCGATTGTGGTTTCCTAGTCGCCATAACAAATGTTAGCAATGCAGGCTTATGTAAACTTCGGATATGTTGCAACTTTGCGCATCTTCGGGTAAAATTTTATCTTGTCATGCTCATGCTCTGGTTCGGTTAAGGGAGAAAAAACACTCAAATTTGGATTAAAGTACCTGTTTTGAATGCCACATTTTTATATATATAAACTTGAATGAATAAACTTAGTGAGCTACCCAATGAGGATTGTCCTTCATCACAAGCGGATACTGACACATTTTACTTGGATGATAATCAAACAGACACTCATTTCAGTCAAACTCAACCCCAAAGTAAAAATGTGTTTGGTTTATTTATTATCATTAAAGAAATCCAAAAAAAACATTGCCATTATAATTAAATAGGATTAATGGGGGGATATTGTCTTATTTTAGAAGTAGAGATAAGAACAGCTGCACCACTGATGAGTCACTTGGAACGAGACAGTACCGATATAGGCTGGGTGAGGATAAAAATGGACCGTATCCATCATTTCCTCTCACAATCACATCGGTTAATTCACACACTGCCGTTCCTTAATTTAATTACGCTATGGCCGAATGGGCACGACCCGTCTCAGGTGCCCTCAGCGTTTCTTATTATAGCAGGTGGGGGTGTCTTGTGGATTCAGCTCATCTGTTGTATTTGCTCCACAGCTCACAGAGACCTCTCGGCCCCGACGCAATCTCACCTCATTAACATTTTAGGTGACGAATCTGTCGTGGCCGTAATTAACAATTCATGAGCACGGCTTATAGCTATATTAACATTTTACAGCCAATAAATCAGCTTTCCTAATCTGCTGTGTGTGTCTGCATGCACATGTGTGACAGACTTGGAGGGGTGTGTGCGTGTGTGTGTGTGCGTTTGTGTGTGTGTGTGTGTGTGTGTGTGTGTGTGTCTGTGCGTGTGTGTGTGTGTGTGTGTGTGTCTTCTTTGTGTACAACCACAACAAGCAACTCTGTCCCCCTTTGTCTCCATGTCTGTCTGCCAGTCTGTCTCTGACCATGACATTCGTTTGAACTTTTTCTCTTAATCTTTTGTTCTGATCATGAAACTGCAAGCGATTCATAGCCATTATGGTTTTCATGCAGCAAAACAAGACAAACCCAACCTACAACCTGATCCAGAGGAGGTCATTCACAGTGTTATGCCAATTATTAACCTACAAAGATGAATCCGACTAAGCGCCCACAAATGCAAGTGTCACCCATTATGGAAAGGTCGACTAATTAGGGAGCTATTTTCGGTCAGTTGAATATTACAAAGTGACAGCGATTCAAGTCGGTCTCTGTCAAGACTTCTTTTTAGTGTGGGAAGAGAAAAAGAAAGGAGAGGAGAGACGGGGGGAAAAAAGAGGGATAAATCTGAAATAATGATGGAAGACAATCTGGTGGAGTCGATTCTCTGAGGTATCATCCTCTCTGCTTCCCTTGCATATGTTCAAAAAGCCTCTGAGACTGTAACAGCATGCCAGGGAGCCTTCAGTTGCTTCATCTTACTGTAATATGTGTATATGGACATATTCGTATAGTATAGTTTGTACCTAAAAGTGACAACCCAGCATCCTTGCATCAGGAGGGATTCAGAGGTAGGTGATAATTTAAGCTTTACAATAAGAATGTTTTTTAATTCGATTAAGCTCACAAAATGTCTTGCAATGAGTGAATAAAGCAGAATATGTGATCAAAAGGCCACGTCTGGAGGGAAACTGAAGTAACAATCCCCCTGCAGCACCCTCCGCCAGCCCCTTGACCCCACTTTGAGGAGTACCTGTGTTGCCTGCCCAGTGTGTGTCCATGCCTCGGCTCTCCCACTGAGTCACCCAGTGTGAGTGCAGCGCTATACTGGTGTAATGTGCGTGGTGCATAGCTGTTGCTTGCCAAATGAAAGCGATCTCTGCAGCACGGCTCACTCTCCCTTGGTGACACACACAAAAAAAAAGCCAGCGTTTGGCTTTTTTTTCTTTTATTTATAAGAGCATGTTTACTGGTAACAAGCCTTAAAAAGCCACAGTGTACCAACATGGATGCATGTAATCTGATTCAGCTGATGTGAAGCAGTGTGTCCGCAATACAGCACAAAACGGGTCGTCTCTGATGAAAATAACGTGCTTTGTGTTGCCTCAGTAGCAGCCTTGAGGCTTTATTATAAGTTGACATAAAGATCAAGGTCACCGCTTCAGTGCGAGCGCGTTGAATTTAAAGGATTCGAAAGCAAGTGTTGGTGAAGGGTGGCCTGCAAAAAATGCACGTCTCAGTGACAAATTCCTTATGTGCTGCTAAAGGATCCACCCCGGCTCAATGCAGGCTATTCCAATTCCAATCAGTCCTCCAACTTCTGCAAAGTTGAAAAATAAGAAATCGATCTGAGGGAGGTGAAACGGGGGAAACGTCCCCTGGATTTATGGATGAAATCACGGTGGGGTTTTTTGGGGGTTTTTTTTTTTCTCTTTAAACTGAAAGAAATGGCTGTGCGTTTCCCCTTCAGTCACGACTCATCTTCTACCTCTCATCCTGCCTGAATGTTGGGGCACAAATGAAATGAAACGACTATTTTCTAACTCTGTGCAGGAGGCGTAGTTGCGAGGCGCGTTGCTCAACATCGCATTAGAGCACTGGAAAAAAAAGCAGACTGTGTAGCTTTTTAAAACTGAGGACAGAAAGAGTGTTTGCGGATGGTGATTCAGCCTGAGAGGCATGTTTTCTAGTAAATATTCAGGAATTTTAAAAAAGCGATGGTGAAGTCAGAGTGCGCAACACAGGTGACTGACATGAGCGTGGCGTCGTGAGGGTGATGGAGAAATGTAAAATTCGGGTGCTCATATTGCCTCAGTAATGAAATGTTCTTTTTCTCTCTCTCTCACCCCGACACTTGCTGAAAAGGGAATTGCCATGACTACAAGGAGCTTCTGCCTCTTTTACTGCTGCTGTGCTGCCCTCTCATGGCGACTAAACAAACTGCCACAAACTGTAAAAAAATTTTAAAAAAAGCACTCACACGACACCCCATTAGAGAGCTTTTTACACTCTGAGCAGCCTTGAGCCCATGTCGAGGTTTACTTGAACATGTGTTTCCGTGTAACGGGTTAGACTTTAACTGAAGGTAAATAAAGGAAATTGTTAGTTATGCCATTAAAGGACCACGTGGGGTGAAAGATATTCATGAGATGTCTCGTTTACATGACTAAAGAAAAAAATACAATCCCTGAAGACATCATCCACTTACATAACCCTGATTTCCAAGCATCTCTCGGTGCTTCACTGCCCGAAGAAAGAGCGCAGTCTTATTTTGGGAAGGGCTATCTCTGGTCTGACAGCAGCTCAGACAGAGAGCTTGTTCAATGGTAAAAGGTTATTTTTGGGGGGAAAGAGAAGAGAGTGTGTGTCCACAGGTGTGTTTATCCATCTCCTTCTGAATCATTACTTCACATTCTCTCCCCGTCTTTGTTCAACTGTCATCTCCCTTGGTTACGTCCCCGCTCCCTCTCTGTTTTTCCTTCATTTTCATGTGTGTTAACTGACAGCATCTGTCTCATCAGGAAACCAAAGTCGTACAGTATTGCCGGTGGCAGCACCCTGGGACACTGGGGGGGGGGGGGTGTTGCTTCAGGCTGTCTCACTAAAAGAAATACTTTTCACAGCACCGCTGTGTGTGGAAACTCTCCTCCAATCTCACACTTTCACACTGACAATGAATTCCTGCCTCGAGTGCTGTGAATTGAAGCTCTTGTGCAGCTTAATGTGATACTTTCTGTTCCCCCCCCCTTCACATTAAGACACCACTCGGTTTGGCTTGAAACAATAGGGGTTTGCTCAGCAGAAAAAAACAAAACAACAGAGTGCACACTATGTATTCTGCCTATATCCCCCATTCACTAACAAGGCAGACAGAATGTAAATGACTACTGTTATCCCAGGCTATGAATATCATCAACACAGGAGCTCTTTCAACACTTGGAGGTTGCCTTCGGGAGACTTGATCCTGTTATGTTCATCAGTGAGGTGTGAGTTTTTGGGCTATTGGCAGACAAAGAACTCATCAGCTTGGATCATCAGATGCATAACTTGATTAAAGGACGTTAGCACAAACAACAGCACATTTAAAAAAAAAAAAAAAAAGGAAAAGGGGCTGTGGAGAGTTTTTTTTCCTCATCTGAATGTGTTTTGGGGGGAGGGTGTGGGCCTTGAACGTCATTCCAAGGGAGTTGCAGTGAATCTGGACTTTCCCAAACTCAAAAGTTGTTGGAGTTGGACCAGTCACTGCTGGGGCAATGTGACTTTGGTGCGCTTGGTAATAACAGAGCAGCACTGTTGTTTTCTTTTTCTTCTTCTATGTTAGGACTATTTATTTTAAGGCTTCTGTCAAGTATGAATCACAGGAACGGAGAGATGGACTGGCGGTGGACAGTTTTCGCACTGTTTCTGAACTTTCAGTTCACGTACGGGTCTCCCTCATCTTATGACTTGTTCCACGGGTCTCCATACACCGGAGTGGTGCACAGACACAGGAATAGGTAAGAAATAAGTTTTTGTTGTTGTTGTTGTTGTTGTTGTTCTTTTATCTATGTGTGTGGGGAACAGTGTTAAAACTTGTGAAAGTCAAAAGAGCCGCTGACTGCTTTCACCCAGCTTCTCCTGAGAAGTTCACGCGGGGCGCTTTTGTTGCGCAGTTGCCAACAAAAGCGCGATGACGCCCAAACTTCTCATTGATCGGAACGACCTCGGATCGGCGCACATTTATCCTCTTATGGTCATTTGTAGCCTGTTAACGTCCACTGTGCTTTTTTATCAGCCTGCGTCTAAATTTGGCTCTCCGGTGTGGCCAGTGTTGCCAAACGCGATAAGAGCTGGATACACGCTGGAATGCCAGCGATTAGTCCAATATCTCATCTGCCACAGACCATTAGTGCATTAGCGACTGATAAACTAAAATAACCAAACGAGAAAAAGAAAACACCTCACTGAAATGACGCAACCTGTATGGAAAAGCTCAGTAAAGCTTAACGACCTGATTCTGATGTTTTTTATTACCCAGATCATTAAAGCGCTCCATAACTAACCCAGAGCCATCCGCACAGTTTTTTCCACAAAGATGTTTGTCACAGTTCCTGGTATGCCGAAGCTCTTGTTTATATCCCTGCCTTTCTCTCCTCAGGAACTGGTGTGCCTATGTGGTGCGCAGGAACGTGAGCTGCGCCGTGCAGGGGAGTGTGGAGAGCTTCCAGGAGCCCGTAGTGGCCCCCTGCCCAGCCTACCAGCCCGACTGCCAGCAACAAGTGACGTGAGCATCCGGGGGAAGGAAGGGGAAGGGGTGGTTGAGGGCGCATCATGTTTAGTTGCATGAGATGGACTGTAGTCGAGGTACAAAGTGTTTCTCTGAGAGACCTGGAGGCAGAAATATCCACCGTGGCTGAACAAACTCCACTGGCAGAACCGAAAGCACAGAAATTTCTAGCAAGTTGAAAAAAGAAAAAAAGCCCACTGAAAAGGGCAAAGAGTCAAACAGGAAATAGTTTAAGGGGATTTGATCTTTCCCTATAGCTGAAAGACAAACAAATGGGATCTTACCTGAAATGACTTTCCGAGGAACATGCAATGGCAAATTGCCGACAGCGACCAGTGATCACCCAGACCATTAATCAATATATCGACTGAGGGTCTTCCCCATGTTAATTTGTTTATTCAGTTCATGAAGTCATGACAGCAAAGAGAGTTTGTTTATTCAGTTTGTCTCGGCATAAGAAAAAAATCTGTCAATGAAGATCTTTCTCTTCTGATTAAAATGTCTTCCCCAAAACTACATAGTGCACCTTTAAGTGTCAGGATTTATGTCTTTGGGGATTGTAATCGTTGACCTTGCATTCGTGTTAAAAAGGCAAACTAATTGCGCACCTTCATGAGTGTTTTTAAAAAAAGGACATCTGTTTTAAATCGTCGTCCAAAGCCATATTTAAGTGATCTTATCTGAGTTGTATTTAGTCGCTGAGCAGTTGTGATCAGAGCATAGGATTTATTATCAGAGTCAAAAGTACATTTAAAATCATCCAGATATTTAGATTACAGCAGACACATTTGCATATTATGGAACTGGCTAAACAGGATCTCAATCCCCCCTCACTTATCTAATAACAAATTCTGCAATACAAAATTTGATTTAAGTCCATGTCAATACACAAAACCCTTAAGATCGATAAAGCAATTTGCTCCTCAAGTGGAGTCTCCTGAAGTGATTGATTGTTTGTAAATGGGAGTACCTTCCCCAGTAATTCCTGAGAAACAGCAGCCATTAATTGTGTACTGGAAGCGCTGTGTTGCAATTTAGTATATTTTCCTTTGTGAGTCATTATTTTTGTTTTGAGACAACACAAGCTATCTGTGGTAAAGCTCTGTGATGCACTCACACACACACACACACACATGCAGAAGAGCCACTGTGTTGTGGAAAAGCTTCCTGGAAACAGATCATTCTTATGTCAGAGGAAGACATTTCCAAGTTCTTTGCATAAGGCAAAAAGGAGCTGGCAGTGAGGACAGACACCTCGGGTTTTTCCATTTCTAAGTTATGACGTACAGTATCGGTTTCATATTATCTCATGAGAGGGTGAGATTTCAGCACTCATAGTTGATTACAGCCGTAAATGTTATTTTTCATTTTTCAGTTTTTTTGTCCATTTGTCAAGCTGGTGTTATCAGCGAGGGTGACAAGCGGTAAATGTGCAAAGATGAGTGTTTCAGTCTTCAACTTTCCAGATGTTCTGCATGACATGACCCCTGTCTTCTGGGAAGTGATGTCATCTATTGTTTCTATGGGAGTTGTTTGTCTTGGCCAGAAAGTGGAAATTTTCATGTGATAGTGAACAGTAGAGAAGCTCAAAAAGTGTCCAATAAAACAGGCATTTTGGTGATCGCGGGAGTCAACAGCTCCCAATAAAAACATATATCCCTGGAATAGTTTTGTCCCTTGGGAGCGGCAGAGAAGCTGAAGCAAAGATGAAGATTGTGAATAACACTCAACAAAAAGGCTCAGTGTTTCCAGTTTTATATTCACATTTCTCTGAGATTTGGAAAAAAAATGTATTGATTTCGCTGTCTGGTTTTACAGATACCACAATCGATTTCGACCCACATACAAGATTGCCTTCAAGACTGTCACGGAGTTAGAGTGGAGATGCTGTCCTGGATACCAAGGTCCGGACTGTAAAGATTTAAAACCACCCCCAGACCCACAAAGAGTTCAGGGAACACAGCCATACCTACCACCAAATCCTGGACATACAACCAGACACACACAGAGTAAGACACCATTTTCTGTACCACTGAAAAAGTAATTCAAACAACTTTTGTGTCCTAAAGAGGAGCATTTCATAGAAATCTAAACAGTTATTCTCTGATCGTAGGACCAGAGCGGAGAGAGACAGGTCACCATGAGATGAGGCACGGTGGGACGGATAAGGTGCATCTTCTGGAAGGTGAAGTTCAGCGACTGTCTCAAACAGTCCAGGATCTTCAGTCAGCTTTGACAGGGTTAACCGACAACCTCCGCACAGACCTGCAGGAAGACACGAAGAAGATGCTGGTGACACTTATCAACAACATACATCCACCAGACAGTGCCACAGCCGCAGGCACAGAGGAGAGCCCAGCAGTGCTTGATGGTCATCAGGCTACTAGAGGCGGGCTTGCTGGAGACAAGGCTATAGAAAAAATAGAGGCCCGGTTGGATGATATCAACAATGCACTGAAAAGCAAGGATGAAGCTTTGGAAGACCTAAGAGGAACCATGACAAGTCATGAGGGGCAGATCCGTGTCCTGATGGATGCCTCTCAATCCCAGACTCCCTCCATAGCGGAGTTTGATGTTATACAAACCTACATTGATGGAAAATTTGAAAAGCTTAAGAAGGAGCTAGACCAGAATGTGGAGGAACACATGACCAAGTTACAAAGCTCATGCAATGACAAGATTGAGACCTTGCAGAAGACCTGCGAAGACAACCGTGACCAAAGTTTGGTCAGCCTGACCAAGCTGGTTGATACCAAGGAGGCCGATCTGAGAAAGGAGATCAGGGCACTACGTCTGGATATGGCTGCTGCAGATGGACCTGTACGAACTCAGAGGCAGACAGAGCTGTCCAAACTAGAGGATGATAGTGAACACAAAGACCTCTGGCGAGAGATTGACCGCGTCGCAGAGGCTCACCGCATCCTGAATGTCCGCATTGACAATGAGCTGGCTCACCTCAGCGCAGCACCTCAGGAAGACAGTGATTTCAGTCTACTGATTGAAGAGCTGGAGGCACGCATTAATATCACGGAGCAAAACGCAGAGACTCACTGTTTCTATATTGAAGAGAAGCTGACCCGTACAATTGCCGAGGAAGTGGCAGCACTGCGACAGCTGCTGGAGGAGCGCCTGAACACCATGGAGGACCAGTTTACGAACATGCTGGTGGAAATGAGCAACAACTCCTTCCCTGGGATGTTTGGTGACTCTATGGATGCCATCCAGGCAGAAGTCAACAACAATAAGTTCCTCATCCAAGGTTTGGATGATAAGGTCAACGCTGTGGGAGAGTTATGTTCTACAGGATGTTCAGGTTCAGGAATTTCTGTAGGTGCAGTGAGTTCATCACAGCCACCAAAAACTCTAGAAAACATTTTGAAGGATTTGAGTCGATACAGGAATGACTTGGATGTTCTTCACACAGATCTGAGTACCAACACACAGAAACTCAGGCAACTGGAAGACCTAGTTGAAAGGCAGACAGTCACAAATGAGAGACGTGTTCAGACGATGGATGACTTCCAGAAGGGATTGATTAATCTCCAAGATAATGTGCTTGGCCTGGCTAGTGGTGTCACCACTCTAAGTGACTCCTTGAAAAAATATGACCAGGATTTGTACAGAATGAACCTGACATGCTGCCATGCAAGGCAAAGTGGTACTGGGAGTCCATCACGGGACAACTGGGCATCAGTCAGTACTGGACCCAATAGTCAGGCAGATGACACCAGGCGTCAGGTGGACGAGCTGAAGCACAAGCTTGATACGCTCAGTCAACAGGTGTCATCCGAGCTGAGTCAATGCAGACAGAACACACAGGGCGTCTCTGAAGGCATTTCCGTTGTTGATGGACGCGTGACCAGACTTGAAAAGGTGTGTGGAAAGTTAGACGGAATTTCCGCCAACATCAAAGAGCTGAAAGATGGGATGGAGAGACATGTTGGTGGTTTGCGGGACTGTATGTACCGGATGAACGTCACCTGTGGAAACCACGGGGCAGAAATCACTGCACTGCAGAATTCCTTGCAGAGGGTCCAGGGACAGCTGTCTGAAATGGCCAGACATGTTATGAAAGACGTCACTGCCAAAGAGCCAGGTGAGTCAGTGGTTTGGGGATAGATTGATGATTGTTGTGGAAGTGTCTTGAGATGATGATAGGATCTATCAAATGGCCTCATTGGCTCTCTTTGACAACAACCAAGCCATTGTGGGGTCACACTGATCTACGTTTATTCCCTTAATTTTGGAGCCAATATTTTGAAGATTAATAACTGCAGAACTGACACACGGTAAATGGATAACTGTGTGAATCTTGAACATGTAGAGCTTTGGTATTTGGCTGTTATGCTCTGACTTTGTCACTCTCCAAAGTGAAGCAGCAGGCTCAACATAGCAAGGAGTGGGGAGTGACGATAATAACTTCCAACCTAGGGGACCAGCACGTTACCAATTAAACACATAATATCTTAGAGCAAAAACATTGTCGAGTGGGTGCTCCTCTCCTGTGCCATGTGTCACATTTTTCTTGTGTTTAAAAAAAAAAAATTCAACTTTTCAGCGTCATATGCATTTAATGGAAAATGCATATGATGCTGAAAAGTTGAAATTGTTTTGCCTGTTGCAGCCATAGTTAACCATACTGATTTGTCCAAAACAGGCTTGTAGCAAACAAGTCCCTGTGTGATTTGGTACCTTTAGACCAGTGGTCTCGAACTGATCCAGTAAAGGGCCGCTGTGGCTGCAGGTTTTCATTCCAACCAAGCAAGAATACACCTGATCCAACAAATCCACTGTGTAAAGACAATGTAATTAATTGGATAAGTTGAGTCAGGTGTGGTCTTGCTTGGTTGGAATGAAAACCTCCAGCCACAGCGGCCCTTTACTGGATCAGTTTGAGACCTCTGCTTTAGACGAATCCAGACAAGCTATTTTCCATCTTTCCCAGTATTTATACAAAGCCAAACTGGCTGTAGCTTCATACTAAAGTGCAAGCAAGTGTCAGCAGAAAAGCATTTCTCAAAATGTCAAAAAGATATAATGTAGTAATTAAGCGTAGATTATGACACAATTTAACCACTAACTAAGTCCATGGAATCCCACAGAACACTGTAGTGAGCCAGAAGAACACACACTCCTTTGCAGCTTCCTCTATAACATCTAACACATGAGTTTATCAAGTTTGATTAACATCTGTGTAAACACAAACTTTTCCTGAAGGTAATCCTTTATATAATGCATGCTGCTTGTTTGGCTTACATGGAGGCTTGGAGGGCAGGATCAGATCCCATGAATGGCCACAGGGTATTTCCCGGAGAGGGAGGACACGAGTTCACAGGGCCTCCCGTCCTCGCCTTGAGTATGTCATTCAATATGTCCCTGCACCGAGGCAGAGGCCCACATTGGAAGCTTCCTTTGACTTAGCTTCATGTTATCCTAAGAATTCCCCAGTCTTTATATAAGGAATTGGATAGGTTAAAAGAATCTTAAATTCTCTTAACTACTCCGATGATATACTCTCACTGTTTTGTGCCTTATTGCTCCCTTATGTAAACGTCAGAACACCCGAGCGGACTATTCCATTTTTCCAACTCCCTTTATGAACGTGTTGACTTGTGAGGTCTTCTTTCTTGCACCATGACATCGCCTTTTTTTTTTTTTTTTACTCATACCACAGAACTGCAGGCCACAGTCACACTTCCCGGTCTCTCAGTGCACACATACAGCTCCCTCCCTTCCTTTCTCCTTTACACATGTACACATACCAACCTCCAGAGATTCTGGTAGGGTGACCTCAGCCTGATGTGTGGAGTCTGGTCCTCATTAAGGGCCCTGACTCACTGCTGGAGCCAGTCTTGATGGAGAGGGGAGAAGCAGAGCTCCACACCCAGGACCAGATGCTTCCACTACCCTCAGCTGTGATGTCATGACTGGGGCCCCATCACTGGTGCCTCCCTTTCTTAAACCATTGTCCAAAACAATGGTCTGATAGGGACCTGAGGAGAAAAGGTGGGCGGCCGGATTAATGGTTGAGGTCTAGGGAGATGAGGATTGTGAAGACGACTTGTACACCATTTCACTCATTGCCAAATATGGTCCGTTAGTTCCAAACTGTGATATTTGACTTCATCACCGTGCCTGTAACATTATACTGCACTTTTGCCCAGGATTAAATGAGATAGAACTGTCTGCCCTGCTGCGGGATTGGTTTTCAGGGCTCTTACTTTGTGACAACTTCCATCGTATGAGTGAGCGTATTTACTGGAAATATGCTTATTCACTTTCCGCCTGAGAGTAAAGAGAGGGCTGACACCACTCACATGTCCGTAACCTGCTCGTAGCAGCAGACAGCCAATTTAGCTTAGCATAAAAGCCAGAAACGGAGGAAACAACTAGCTTTGTCCAGTGATAAACAAAATCTGCCTACCCACACCTCTACCACCTCATTAACATGTTATATCTTGTTTAAGTAGGGTTAGGGTTAGGGTTAGGGTTAGTATGAACATCAATTTATCATTATAAGAAAATCCAGCAATTAGTCTACCACATAACCTCCTAGCAAATTGTCACTTTAATACTTTAGTTTTTGTGCGCACTTGTCACTACCTGATCTAAGTAGTGCATGTGCAAGTTTGTATTCCATTTTGGACAGCTAAGTATGGTAACACCACATGGAGAAAACAGGATAAGTTATTTACACCCTTTTTAAAAGATGAAATCTTCACTATAGCTGCTAAAGGCTAAAAGTGGTAGCGCACATCTCATTTGAACAGGATGCATGAGCTCGACCACGCGTCGAGGGTGTAAATAATATATTTCAAATCAGTTTGGGATCTCTGGGCTTTGGGAGACTCGGATTACATCGGACAATCTGTAAGGAGCCATTTTCCTTTTTTGTTTTTTTAAAGTTTAACACTGTTTTGCTTTTAGGCTCCAGGGATGTTTTGTGAACTATGAAACTTCACCTGACCTTTCATCGACATGCGGTTGAGTAAATAATGGCAGAATTTTCATCTTTGGGTGAATTTATCCTTTCAATCGAGTTATTATTACAGATTATGGTGGCGTGTGGCTGCCTGAAGTAGCACAGCACTGTGTGACAATATTGTTCTTGAAACTTACTGCAGTTTTTGCATGCGGATTGTCCCAGTGGTGTTGCTGTACTCCACTGTCCAAGATGGCAGACATAGTCATGATGTGCTATTGTTGGCTCTGAGAGCCACTCACATTGGATAATGACCGGATTGAACAGAGCCATGCTAGCTGTTTTCACAAATTTACAGTCTTTATGCTAAGCTAACTTAGCAGGCCGCTGATGATGGCTTCACATTTAATGTACAAACATAAGAGTGGTTTCTAACGTCTTATCTAACTCTTGGCAAGAAAATGAATAAGTGTCTCTCTCAAAATGTTGATCCTTTCCTTTAAGGGAAAATATCATCATATCCTCTCACTTTGCCCCTATGATCTGTTTCTTGAATCCCACAAGAGAGGGAGTTGGTCTGTGTGACCGAGGTAGCAGGAAGATATAATGTTTTCCCCAAGTTTGGCAGAGGGAAATAGTCTAAATAGGCATAAAAACAATCCATGACAAAACCCCAGCTCTGTGGGTGTGGTAGTGTTGGTGGTGGTTGAGAAACTACTGAAATGTTTCCTCTCTGTTTGAGCTCATATTCTCCACTCAGTCATATGAGGACCCCGAGGAGGCCCGCGAACAGATGAGGCGTTGTAATAACAACGTAACTGAAAGATTAACTGGAATAGCTTTGCCCTTACTCAATGCGGCTGGAATTGTGTGAATTCAGTTGCATAAATGTTGGCGCTGCTTTGCCCCCAAAACAGCTGCTGCAGCAGAGGTCTGCCACCACAGCTTGTGTGTGTTTGTTTCTGGCTGTTTTTCTTTACGATAGGAGAGTTGCGGTTAAGCAGCCGTCACTGTTTTGCATCATTGAAAACTATGACGTTGATGTGTCAAAGCCGCTTTGAAATTAGTAGAGACTCTGCACGTTATTAGGAAATGTAGAAAATATGGAAAGCGCTTCTGTTTTCAAAGAGCTTGAGCATGCTGTTCCTCATTCAGGCGGTGACTAATCAACCTCCTTGTGCTGAATTTTTCTTATTCGATTCTCAAGCTGTTTTTTTTTCCACTCCTTCTGGTTTTTGGAGGTGATCCCAGTCTGGCTCAAATCGCTTCCCTGTCGTTTTTTTTTTTTTCGTTCTCTCTCCCTTATCTCTGAGCTTCTCTCCCTTCACTCCCTCGTCGCTCTCTCCTTCTGTCCAGCTTTTTTTCTGCCGATTTGTCCTTCCAAGAATGCCAGAGGACTTTCTTTTTCTCCTCTCCCCCTCTTCCCTGTCCTATAAGTGTCTATTGACAGGCGAGAAAAAAAAGGAGGTTGCATTAACACCGGGGTAAAATAAAGTCTTTGATTTCATGGATCAATGCTCTGCAATTGATCATTCTGACTTGATATTGGCGAGACAGGCACTAAGATTAACTGTCTACCGTGATGAGGGAACGCAAGAAAAAAAAAAGATATCAAAGGCTTGTTTGAAGTCAAAGGGTGTCTGTTGGGAAACAATGGAAAATTGTACTCGACACCGCCACAGACACACACTGTATATATATAGTGAGCGGCAGTATTTCGAGGGGACGCTTTGACTGCAGCGGCTTCCCCAGAGATAATTTCTGTAGCTACGAGGTGAGGTGTTTCCATCTCTGACCAGGGCTCCCCATCTGGAAGTCTTCAGGGGAGAATGGACCCAGATACACAATGGGAGTCCCTGAGGTTCTGCCACACAGTGCACAATTTCGCACACTCCCATCATTAATACCACTGGAGGAAAAATGGGGTGGAGGGTGAAATTGCGTCCATGTGGAAAGCAAAGAAGAAGAAGAAAATGTATGTCAGAGTGTGAGCGATGCATTAAAATCGTACGTGCGTGCAGCCACCGCACCCCGCCCTGCGCCCCTTGACACCATTTTCCATTGCATGATCGGCTTGTCTGCTGCAATATTCCTTGATATTTCAGCAACTTGTGAACACTCACGCGCTGTCATCCGGATCTGTGACTAAAGCCTCCCTCCCTCTGCAGTGTCTCAATCCGCTTCTAAGCAATAACATCTGGTTTTGGTGATGCTCATGGTTGCACCAGCACTTATGTGCACCATTCTCTGTTTCTCTCATTTTCTTTTTTTTTTTTTCTTTGCGACTTTGCGGTTGCCCCCTTAGTGAGACACAGGCTGAGAGCTCATGGGAAATATGCACTCAGGCAACCGGCGTCCTGAAGGAGGCATAGGAAGGAAATGAAGAAGAGATTTGTGATTATCTCAGTACAACATGATTGCTGGGTTTAATTTGTTTTTAATTATACATGTGGTTTCTGAGTAGACTTGTGGTATCACTTACAGTAAGAAGGAAGAATTCGGTTGATGGTTGATTATGTTTTATGTGAACGGAATGGTTGATAACTTTGATAATCCAGAGTAAAAGGCAGAACCCATATGTGATACGATTGCTGAACGGTACTTTCGGATCGACCGCTTCACCTCGGTGAAAGACTCGAGTTCTGTTGAAGCAACAGTTAACGTTTGATTTATTGTCATATTGTTGGCTGTGGCAGAACCTGCAGTACACACATTATGGTTTATTATTTTACTAGTTCGGGATGCTGGAAACTAATTTAATGGTATCCTGTTGTTTTGAGCGTGAAAGTTCATTCTTGACCAGTCTGAAGAAAAGCTGATTAATTCATGTCAGAGCTTCCAACTGCGTCTTATGAGAGACAGGTCTTCAAGCTACAGAGAAAGCTACAAGGTGGATGTTGATTGAAACTTGGATGGAGGATGGGTCTTGGCCTAGAATGGACCCCATTAGGATTTTGATGCTGATCCAGATAAAGAGACGGATCCAAGAAGTTTTTTTACACTTTTCTTGAGGTTTTTTGACATTTTTCGTTAATTTCTCAAGGAATAAGATCTTGATGAAAACAAAAGCAAACATTTTTAGGTCTATCTACAAGTGAGTACAAACAGAGACTGTTGGGCCTGTTGTTAGCATTTAGCTCAAAGCGCCGCTATGTCCGAATGCAGCCTCTCAGAGCTGGTACCATGGACTCAGTTCATTTGATTGTCAGTTCAACTGATGAATCACCTGCATCAGCTGTTCAGCTATCAGCTGTTTTGTTCGTGCATCAGCATCCAGGCCTATTGTGACCACAGCTGTACAAAGTGGCCTTTACAACCTGACACTTCTCACTTCACAGGCTCAGCTAAGTTTACACTTCACGTTATCAAAGTTCTGTATATAGAAGATTGTTTATTCTCTCTGCAGAATCTCTGTTGTTTATGCCTAGAGAGCTTCCTCAAGAGCAAAGCCTTTTCCGCCAAATCTAACTGTATAATCATTTGACATAAGTGGTCATTTCCTTGATGTAAGTGTCTTTAGCTGAAGGACATTACTGTAATCCGGTTACATGGACTCCAGTTATGCCCCACCTAAACAAGCCTGCAGATACAGATACAGGAAGCATCGCAGAAGTCATTTAACGTCATTTAAACCTCCTCACTGAATCTTGAATACGGCATGACACAATCTGTCTGACACCTGGTCGTGCGAGAAGGGGCTGACACAAAGCCGGTCCTGTAATTATTCTGGTTTTGTGTCCCCAGGACACTCTCACAGCATCTCTACGCTCAGGTCCAGGTGATGTCTGTGCCCTCAGGGGGTCTGGCAGGCAGCCAACTGGTTTTTCCATTCAGATGGTTCTCGTTGACTAAATCTCACACGACCGCCCACTCTGCTTTTATGAAGGGTAATAATTGTACCGGTTGAAAAGAAAAAAAAAAGCTCAGAGGTGCAGTGAATGCCAGGTCTAATTTGGCCTGTCATCAGAATATAAGTCGTAAAAGGCGAATTCACAAGAGAAGGGAGGTATGTGGTCTGAATTCGAGAGAGGAAGTAAAAAATAAAGCAAATTGGAGGCTTATACGATTGCAGTTACGGCATTTTCCGTAACTTTGAATTGGATTGTAAGAGTTGTTATGACCAGAGGCTTTTTATGACGGCAACGCCTACCATATACTTAGAAAGCAAACCATAAATTGATGTATGTCTCTTTCTTCCGCTGTCTAAGGAATGACCTTGAGACCAGAGAGGCCTGCTTCTCCGCCAGATTCTACTCCTACCAGAACCAGAATCCAACAAATCCACATCCCTCTCATCATCCCACCACCGCCGTCCAGCCCCAGGCAGCCGTACAGTCCGAGCCAACCAGCGCAGCCCAACACGCACACTGTCGTGATCAATACGCCGAGGCAGCCGTCCAACCCCCAGCAGCCAGGCCAGTCCAGCCTCCCCCTGGTTCCCGTCAGGCCGGTGGTGGAGACGGGCGAGGCGGGACCTCCAGGGTACATACGCAGGGTGACAGTGCGTAGAGGGTCGGAGGACTCATCGAGAATTCCGGTCAAAGGGTTCGCCGGCGCACCAGGTGAGCAGCACTAATGGCCACGATGACCTTCGAAGTTCCAATGCAGCTTCACTCTGCAGCTGGAAATGCCCTTATTAGATTGTCATAACTGAAATGAATCTGTTATTTCATTATGAATATGAGCTAAGTCTGATTTAAGTTTCCCTCAAGACGTTTTTATGGCACAAAACCAGATTTTTGTAACGCTATTAATTATGGGCTGGATGATATAGCCTGATGTGATACTTTTAGACTATTTGTTTCACATAATCTAACGGACTAGGCAACAAAATCAAATATCTCCCTATTTTTGACCAGATCCCTCAATATTGATACTGCAGCAACATTATAAGGAAGGCTATTGTTACAAAGTATTAAAGGAGTAATTTGTAAGATTTCAGAATTCAGTTTAAAACATAAAAAAATGTACATGTTACAGCTCGCCACATTATTCTTTGCAGTAGGTCGTTGACTATGCCGCAGTGAAGTATTACCCTGTAACTGATCCGTAATCTGATAAAGTGACAGGCAAAAAGCTGTACCGTGTTGCTCACAAACATCTGTTGATTGTCAGATGGAAACTGAAACTTCCTTGCGGCTCCTAAACAGTTTTTATCATCATTTAAAAAGATAGACTGAGTATTTTATAGCTGTCACAGCAGAGGAACACCATTATTCCCATGCACAGCATAATGTTCTGTTAGCCAGCAATGATTTACATTGCATTAATAAGCAAATGTTTTGTAATTATATCAGAATTTTTAATAACTGCTGCCATCACTAATCTCATTGCAATATTAATTGTCTTTTCCCCATTTCCTATTTCTTGTGACCCAGCAGTAAAATGACTGTGCCCTGTAATTACTCAATATGTGCCAACTGATTCAGAAATACCTACAGTCCCTCTTAAACACAAAGCTAAAACCGCCTTATTATCTAAGCTCTTGTCCATCCCCCTGTAGTTAGCACTTCATTGTTACTCCATATAAACTGTACTGGATAACTACAGGCTGTTAGTGTGAACCCTCAGATTTGTATGTAGAGTCTACTTATAACATCTATGAATGAGTAGGCTACTGAAACTGGAATCTGTCATCACTGCCACGACAAGCAGGACGTTTTATGACACCGTGTCAGAAGTTTGGCACCACGGAGAGCAAGCGTGAGCCAGCATGACCACATGTGTGACATAATATACTGCATGTTCCTCTCTTCAACGGTGCTGTCAGCTCACAGTCACATCCGATATACTCATCTATCATTAGTGACAGAATCTGGAATTGGGCCTACATGGAACCCGTAACGTACACGTACTCTGGGGCTTTTGTCATCCATAGAAACGCTACAATTAAAAGGGGCCGACTCAGAAATAGACGGAAGGGACAGCATGTGGTCAGAGAGGCAGTCCTGGATTTAATTAACTGGTCTATATAAATGATGACGGGGTAAAACATGAAACAACAAAATAAAAGCTTTGGAAACGAGATGACTCGTAGCTCTATGTGGTCCAGTGTAGATAAAAAAAAAAATGTGCCGTGTAACACGGTACAGCAAATTTCTTCTTGAAAGATAGAATACGTAAGAAAATGTCTAAAAACGACTTCAGCTCTGTAATATATTTTGTTGTGATTTGCATGATTTATGCTCAGTGGCTAGTTTGGCACATAACAATTGATTTAGCACAGCTGCACTGTTGTTGTTGACTCAGGCATGTGTGAGCTGACCAATCAGAGGAGGCTGCGGGGGGGGGCTTAAAGTGACGGGATCTATAACATACAGTTTCAGACAGAGGGGCTAACACAGTGCAGTATGAGAACACTGATGTGCTTTTTGAGCATTAAAGCAGGTAAACCTATTCCAGTAGTAACCGAAAATACAATTATGAGCCTGAAAATGAGCAGAATATATCGTTTTTGAAACATTTTCTCATTTGTGAACATGTGTGCTTAAGTCAGCTCCCAAGACAGCCAGAATACTAACCCGTACATTAGCCTGAAGTCTGCAGGGGCTTGTCTTCTTGTTAAATTCAAATCGGTTCTCAGTGAATTCAGCACTCACCAGAGCCTCAGGTTATCTTTTTCTTTTCTCCTCTGCCCTCCGTAAAGTCATTCATGAGGCAAATCTTCAGGCTCTGTTTAGAGATGTTAAATTTCCTTCAGGTTTTCCATTTGTTTTCACTATTGAGAGGAGTAGGTTTTCACATCATCTTTTGGGTTTGTCTTATTTCTGTCGTCCGTTTTGTCTGTATTTTGAACTCAAACGACACAAATATCTGCAGCCTTAAATACATTTCAATGCTCTGACAGAAACTGTAAACACCTCACGCTACTTTTAGATCTCATTGTCCTGAAACAGCTAAATCAGAACATCAAACAAATTTTTAAAAAGCCACTTTATGCAGCCTAGATTATAACCTGTTGTTTTCTAATTTGTACCTTCTATGGGAAACTATCCCGCAGTGTTTTGACATGATGCTCATATGGAAAAGCGAACAATTGCCTCTGGCAAGAGCCTTCACTAACCCCGCTCCTCAGATGATGATAAAACATGATGTGATTGTCGTGTGTCTTTTTGCAGGCTATCCTCCTCTGCAGCCCGCGTCTTTCAAGCCTCAATCAACGCGCCGCCAAGGTATTGTAGCAGTTCATTATCAGGTTACAGTGCATGCATCCGCAGGCTTTGCCATTCCACCACATCGGTGTAAAAAAAAAGGAAAAGTTGTGAACAATTTGTAGACCGAGAGTGCGAGGGAGTGGGAACTGGATGTGTTTAGTTTAGGGAGATGTGGGCGGACTGTGGAAAGACTTCAGCTCGTCTGCAGGCACTTAGCAGAAAGTTTTACCCTGATACATTTGGTGGTGATTAAGAAAATGACTCAAGCAGATAATGGCCATATCCTGTGAAACGAAGATCTATCTTACTGTTACCATGTATTATACCATTTATATACTATACATTTCACTGTGATTATACCAACCAATGCGGAAAACCACACAAACACTGATTTTAATTAACCGATTCATGGCGTTTAATGGAGTTTAATTTACGACTAGAGACACGGATGAATGAGACGTCTATAAATATAAAGGTGTTGACCCTTCAACTCACTGCTGACACGATACAACATTTACACTTTCTTTATCCCCGCCTTGTAGCTCCCATAGCAACAAAGGTGCCCTGGAACCTGATGTATCAAGCTCCAGCTCACTCACCAGGTAAAAGAAATCCTCTCTCGCAGTCTCACCACACAATCAGTGTACATGTGTCTTTTTTAGCCACTGAATATGAAGTGAGAAATGCACTTTGGTCTATATTTGAAAGGGGGCACCGATACATTTGTATTTCATGTTCCAGTTTCAGATATCAACAGTGCCTTTGCAGATCCCTTCTCCTTCTCGGCTGGCCTCACGCAGCAGAGCCCCGCTGGAGACTTTGGTGTTATCCGCTTTAACAGAATTCTGGTCAATGATGGTGGACACTACAATCCCCACACAGGTACACAACAAGGATTTAATATTGGTTGTAATGTCATTATGATACTGTACATGGGCTTGTTGCATGTGATGACTTTGATGGCGGTCCTACAGTTGTGTACATCAATTTTATTGTTTTGTGTTTCATAGTTTTCACCCACCTTGATTTGAGTCCATCTCTTTTGCTCATGTGAAAGGGGTCGCCTGTAGAAATAAAACCACTCTCACTCCACTCTGCACGCTGCACCCTCCTCTTTGCCGTATTGGGCGGTGCAATACCAATAACTACCTTTCAGATTCGATACCAAGTAAAGCCCACGCTGGCACTGCCGATACCAATACTATTTGTATACGTTCTGTACTTTTACGAATGCAAGGAACTCACGTTGTCTGAACATCAGCAGACAAAATTAAGCCTAGACACACATGACTCACCTCCCCCCGGCCTCTAACAGGGATGAGTGTTGCCAATAGCTACACACTCTCTTCGTACCTGGATAATCGAGCCAAAGGAATCATTGATTATGTCTCAACCTCTCAAAAAATACTGTCTTTTTAATACAAATTCCCTATTTGGTTCCCCTTGTTAAGATGTAGTAAAAGGATTGTGACAAAATTGAAAACACATTTATGAGTACCGCCACTTGATTTGACTAATCTGGGCCGTTGAAGCCTCATATCCACTTCAGATAATCGACCAAATGGGGACCGTGGATTTTGTCTTGTCTGAGAGGAAGATGCCTCTTATGGTCAATATGAACATGAGGAACGTTTAATCAAAGCAAAACCTGTTTTCGTTCTCCCATCTCTGCAGGGATCTTCACTGTTCCCCTGGACGGCCGATACCTGATTTCCGGGCTGTTGACGGCGAGGCAGGGTGACCGAGTAGAGGCCGTCCTCTCTGTGTCCAACCGCAGCGTCCAGAGGCTGCAGAGCTCAGCTGGACCTGCTGCCAGTCAACACTGGGGCTCAGTCGGTGCTCACTGTGGCTGCGGAGGCTCGGTGTCCTTCAGCCTCATCCTGCCCCTGAGGAAAGGAGACCGCGTGGGCCTGGTGAGGACCGGCGGCCAGCTGGCCACCACAGAGGCCAGGGAGATCCTGTCCACCTACAGCGCCATCTTCCTGTACGCACCACAGGCCAACAGATAGCTGGAGCTCAGCTGGGACCGATTTGTTCCCAGATAGTTTGACTGGAGGAAATGTTTAAGAAACTATATTTTTCACTGATTTGCTGTGCTGCAGCTGTTTTCACCACACAGTGCCACTGTGTGAAGATCCTCAATTATAAATTCAGTTTAGATGCCATTACATTTTAATTTGTAAGCCATTTGCCAAATATACCTGAACACAAGAAGCAAGATTTGTTTCTAATATATTTGATTATAAAGTTTCCTTTTTGTACCTATTTTGAATGTCTTTTGTATATAAGTGTTTATAAATTAACATTAAAAATGTCATAAAATGTAATTATTATTTTAACAGAACCATCTATGATCAACATATTAGCAGAATATAATATTGTTGATAAGGCAATAAACCATGTGTGTATGTCCCTTCATCTTACTGTGTAATCCACGCTGTACACAGAGAGGCTGATAAATAAACACCACGGAACTTGTAACTGGTTATAAGACAGTCAATTTAATACTGAATATACTATATAATCCTCATTCCATTACAACTCACCTACAGTAGGTCCTCCTAGTTCATGTCAGGGTTTTTTTCAGAAAACGTCATGTAAAAACTAATATTAAACAAACCTGGTCATCTAACAGAATATTATGTGGGGCTGTAACCATCTCCAGCAGTTAAATATAACATACACATTCATACAGCAAGAGCATTAATCCAAATAAATCAGAAACAATAGTAAAACACAGAAGATTTTACTTCACATCAGTACTTTTCATACATAAGTACATTTTGCTGATAGTACTCTCACACTGCTGCAGGACTATGACTTGTAGTGGAGGATTTTCATAGTGTGGTATAAAATCTCCTGTGGATAAAAATGGTATATGAGGGAGAGAGAGAGACATTTTGAACACCTTCTCTTTGTTACATACAGCTGCACAATGCATTGTGACGAGGTATTTGTTGCCATGTAAGATAAATAACCAGGCTGTGAGACTCCCCAGTTCATCCGCGGCACTCTGCAATGAGAAGTAGTTTTAAATTTATGACTTATTTGACACAGATAACTTGAAATCTGACCCGGCAGACACAGGCATTAAGAATGACAATTTGAATTATACAGAAGGTATACAGACGGTCTTGTTTGCATGTCAACTCAACCAGAAGTCTGAACGTTTCCTAGCTGATGTTATGGATTTTCTCAAGACAAAGAAATCATAATGCATAAACTTGCATTAAAGTCACAGGACTTTGCAAAATTCTATAGCTGTACTTAAAATAGACCTGCAATTCATAATATTTTCTGATTCTGCATGTGTTTTTTAAGCTTCACCAATTTCTTATTTTTCACGAGATTCTGAAGAAATGTGCCCTGAACATGGTCAACCTAAGGAACATTTGCAACAAGTAATCATTTAAATAGTTGTTGCTGAATGTAAACCAAATAAAAATCTGTTCATTTTATCTCTGCAATTTTCCCTTTGCTGCGGGCAAAGATTGATTATGCGTGACATTAATATATGAAAGATCATGTTTTGCCGTCTTTGTCCTGTTATAATCACTTATGAAGTCAATGTTTCATGAGCTCAGAAAAACAGTCCTGTAATGGCCTCTGAAATGTATTGGACAAGAAGTAGAAAATGGCAGAAAATAAAAAATACTTGAATAAACCTTGACTACGTACTCAAGTGCGGTAGTTAAATTCAGCCACTGACACACAGACATGAAAAGCACAAGGTTTAGCAACACATCAAGGTTTTATTAATTTTACAAACTCAGCCGGTTTAGGAGGCAAAAAAAAAACCCAGATGGGTGATTACGTCAAGTGGGTGTGGATGAAAAATAATTTTCCCCTCTTTTCACTTCTGAGACTTAAGAGAATATTACAACTGCCAATCTAAGAAGCTGGAGGAGTGTATTTAGCTTTCAGTTCAGCCTCTGTTGACCTTTAATAAAGAAGAAAATACTGTTTTCTATTTATCAAAAGTCTTCTGAAGTACTGCCTTTAAAAATTTTTCAGGTTTGTGTTACTCAGTAGAACACATTTGGAATCATTCGAGGGAGCTAAACTGCAATAACATTATTCAGATATTGTTGCTTAAAAAAATAAGCAACAGGGTAAAAGTTTCTCCACTAGCCTGGAGTTACTGTTGAACTTTGGACTCACACTGAAGAAAAGGAAAACAGAGAGCACACACACACACACACACACACAAACAAATGTATTCAGTTAGAAACTTTATTTAATACAAATATGACCACAAGCCACACTTTGTTAGCTTCATTAGGCCTCCTTTTTTTTTCTTCGTCTTCATACAATGTATATTGTTCTTTAAACTTACTTTAAACCACATTTCTATACAAATCAAACACAGCATACAGTTAAGGTATTTCTGTTGGTCAGACACAATCAAATAGCAAGCATTACCTCCAAACAGAATGAGACAAACATAGTCCCACAGACGATCATACAACTTTATAAGAAATAAACAAAAAGGCATCAAAGACAGAAGAATGTGATGATCAGCATATATACTCGATCATTTTCCACAGCAGTCGAGTGAGAACAAACAATATTATATACCACGTATCCCAGGATCATAGAGGATGAAGTGTGATTCTTCCACACAAGATGCTTTACTTTCATAGAAAGAAATGGATTTCATTTTGTTAATCATACGATATATCTATTTGACTTCACCAAACTAGAGAACGAGCAAACAAATCAAAGCAGAACACGCATCTTAATCATCACAAAAACATCTGAGCTACAGGGTGAACGTGGCAACACTTCGGCGAAATAATGTCGGCTAACGATGACAAATGAGGATATAGCCACATCGGAAATTGTGCTTTTTTTCAATGTTTTGTCTGACTTGTTTCGGATTTTTTTACAGTTGCACTTGTGATCCATTTTTAGTGGAGTGCCACATCTGCCCACAAGAAACGCAAACACACATAATGCCAGTTAAGCGTTTCAAAAAGCTTCTCGTACACAGTCAAGTATTTCCTGTTTATCTCCAAACAAGACCCAATGGCTCTTCCTCTGGTCACCAGAGGCACAGGATCAGTCTTTTCTTGCTCACTCACACTCACGCACGCACGCACACACACACACGCACACACACACACTCTAAGTGATAGCTGTATTCAGCACTTCAAATAAACATTATTTTCTTTAAATCCCTACATTTTGTCATGCAACCTACAAACATAACCCCCCCCCTTCAATCACCGCTCATATTGACAGGTTTCAGACAAGCTGATTTGTCCGTGGTGTCAGATGGTCACTCACAGAACAAAGAGGTAAAACTAGAACTCTTCATCCTGCATCAATTGCATACTCAGGTCTTTTGTCTACGGAGACCTTCAGTGAAGTGCTTGTAGGTGAGAGTTGTTCTGAGTTGTGTCTCTGGGTGCAGCTTGGACAAAGTGCGTTGGATAAGTCTCTAAAGCCACTGAGGGAACATAAGCAAAAGGGGGGAACCATCTTGTCACCCCCAACAGCAGCAGCACTCAGTGATTAGGTATGCACACGCATGCACACACACTTACATCATCCCATAGTGATCCTACAGAGGAACCCACAAACTGAAATCCTTCATTTTTAAGCTCTCTCCAAAATCTGCTTATTTCCACTGTTTCAACTCAAGCGTTATCTTTTACATTTACACACATATTTTAATACTAAAGCTGCGGATTGTGAGGTTTGTGCAGGAATGTGCATGTATCTTACACGTTGAAAGTTTCACTGTAAAACAAAGACAACAGATCGTTGAGAAAATGGGGTACAAGGCCGAAAGAAAGATCATACAGGGCCGAGCAGTTACTGTTAATCTGTGACAAACAACACAAAATGAAAACTTTCCACATTGCATTGGTGTTAAATTACTTTTTCAGACGAGCAAAGGCATCACGATAAAAATCAATAACTTAAACATATTAATTACCATAAATAATGACTGTGTCAATAACAAAACACACTTGATTCGCCAGAGCTTTAAGAACAGAACACATTTCAAAATAACAGCGAGACAATATACCATGAAGCTGCTTCATTTTGTTTTTTAAGTCACTGTATCTTCTCATACTTGTTGGCAAAAGTATGTCCCTGTTATGACCTTGAATATTCACAATACCAAACATGACTCATTCGGTAAGAACAATGCAAGCTTTGCAGGGAAAAGAACGACGAATGAATACAGTCAGTCAGGAACTGAGAACAAAACAACCTACTGTAGCTTTCTGGAAACTAACTACTCTGTATGGTTCGTAGGTGGTCTAGTAGTCATTTGCCAGCCATTATCACTGTTTTACTTACTGAACCATGTTTTTAGAACAGAATAAAGCCTCCAAATAAAGCCTGGATACATGCCTGTAGGCAAACATTTCTACTTCCAACACGTGACCAGTGGCCAGTGTTAACTGCCCATCTCTTTTTCAGTTTAAACGTTTCGTCTTGCTTCAGGGCCTTCAGATAATGTGAAAAACTCAAGAAAACAATGTCTTTTCCTTCTGCACAGCTCAGACTGCTGAGGGCTAATGCTTCGTGTGGGGCTTCAGTTGGTTCCCTGATGGCAAATGCAGATCATCCTGTTTGCTGGAGAGAAAGGGTGGGTCTCAGATCTTTATCCTATTACAGTGATTTTGACTAAACAGTGAGAAAAGATGATAATTTAGTCGTGATCTCTTGTCTCTTAGGGATGAAAATATTCATGGATTAGTAACCAGGATTTACTGTTCTGGAGATGCTTTTGCTCATCACTAATAGCTAATCACAGTTAACAAGATTTATATCTGCTTACGGTAATAACCCTGTTTCTGAGTTGTCTGTGTGTAGGTCTGAGAAAATGCTGGAAAGTTTGGGGTTCAGTTCGTGTGTTTCCTGGAGATGCGTTCAAGTGCACAGTCCAATTGCATGTCTATGAATACCTGGGTATCCATATAAACAGGATCAGAGCAGTTCATCAGGGTTGATGACTGGTATGGGCTGCCTCCAGTAACAGAAGGAGCTGTACTCTGGCATGACAAAGGCCTCGTTCTGCTCTTTACTCAACAGAGGGAACACGTGCTCTACCAGCTCGCTGAGCCTGCTGTAACTGTGGAGGAAGAGACAGAGACAGAGAGTAGAAATATTTAGATTAATACTGGATAAATCCAACAACAATAATTGCGTTAGCTAGTTAGCAATCGATAACAATATTAATAATATTTTTTACAATTCATAAACTAATTGTTGAAACACTTGGCAGATTAGTCAATAATTCAAATAATCATTAGTTGCAGCCCAATATTAATTATGATGCCTAAATACACGAAGCAAAACTTAAAGCTGCATTATTACTCTTTGACCAGTTGAGGGCAGCGAAACATGTGTACGCGACACTGACATCAGGTGGTTGTTATGGCTCATGTGTTCGGAAACAGTTGCTTGTTTACACGTCCACCTAACACTAAGCAACATGAGCATTCATTTAACATTGTTTCCCTGGCCAGGAGACAAGTTGAAGTCATACATTCACGTTCCCTTTAGCTCCATTTTGTTCACCACCGAGGGAAAATATCTGGCTGCTTGGCTACTAAATGCTCCACAATCTCAACCAGCTTATCACTAATAGTCTTTTGTTTGGAGGTAGTGATTGATCAGAGCTTTCGTTGGCGTTGCTATCTGATGCTGGGAAGAGTTTGATAAGAGCAATGAGAGTAAACCAAAACAATATGCTGAAAGTTACTAAAAATCTGCTTTTAACTGGCTAGAACTGCAGAGTTGTGTTAGAAATCTCTGCAGGTTCCTCACTGCAACTGACTGTTTTCACATTAGACAATGTATTTTGATCCTTTGTTAACACTAAATAAATTGGTGTATGACTAACAAACTAAATTGATATAATTAGTGCATCTTACAGCTAATCTTCTAATCTCTTAAAATATCCCATGTGGTGGGTACTTTATCAGATATCATAAAAGATATTATAACCAAGTGTTTCCTTCTGAATTAGTTTTAAGAAAAGTGCAGTGAATGTACTTACGAGGATTTGTTTCCCTTGGTCTGTTCCTGGATCAGCTCTCCTTTGGGATTGACTGTGAAGATCCTACACACCGGAACTCCCACCTCTTTATAGGCAAACACATCCTGTGCGGGGACAAAATGGTATAAGTCAATCTGGGTTCCAAATTTAGGAAAGTAATTGCGACTGAAATTAAAAACACAGGACTTGCTACACTCCCACAATGGAGTTTTGTGGATGTTGTTTTTGTTTCACTCATAGCCTTTGGACTGTTGCAGTGGAAAAGCCCAAATCCACCATCCAACATATTCTGGCTGACTGATTTAATGTGCTTTCCGTCACAAGAAAAGGTAAAACTCTTCCTGAGGCATCTATCTGCCAATAACTACACAGACGACAGCCTTGCATCTATTTTTTAAAAAACATCCTTCCTACTGCGTTTTCCTGTTTTATTTATTCTTGTCTATATTTGTGTTTTATTTATTTTGTTTTCTCTTTTTAAATATCTTTTTATTTGATTTGTATTTGTACACTACTGGTTTCTAATAAAACTACATAAGAAAATGCTGTATTTTTTCCAGATAAAGTATGTAAATTAAGCTGTTATTTAAATGGTTTAAAATTAGCCACTGGGCTTTTAAAAGTTAACTGAGAACACACCTGATTATATAATTTTCAGCAAGTAGCTCTCATACATAATACACACTGGTACGAATTGACATAAGCACAGTAATAAAATTAACCACAGATTTCCTGTGTGTGTTCCACCTAATGCATGTAATGGCAATATTTCTGAGACTGAATGTTTTGGTAAGACTGAATGCTCATGTTTGTTTGTGTTAGTTTTGTGCTTTCTTTTCTTTGGCGAGCGTTACAGGCAGACGGAGGTTTCACGGCTGACCCAGAGCCTAATCTGGGTGTTGGTGTTTGTGCAGCTGAAGACAGCACACTGTGCCCAGCTTGAGCTCCCTTCCACAGACAGTGTCACATGGGACCAAACTCCGCCAGTGACCTCAGCTCAGGTTCAGCCCAGAGCTGATTTCATATGTTTGTGTCTGCTAATTGATAGCCAAAGTGTCATGTTGATCTCACAATACATCATGTCTGCATCGACTTCTGGAAAACACAGCTCTCTGACATGTTATGAGCGAGCGCTTTAATGTCTGGTAGTCTGACTTCTCACACATCCATTAACTCACATTAGTTCTATTCCCAAAGGCGGCGTAGAATGGCTGCTTGTTATGCTGGAACAGGTTCTTGATATCGGTAAGACATTCAATCTTGAAGATCTCTGGTTTCTTCTCAATGACCTCCCTGAAACAAACAGAATTTGATTAGACTCACATATGCATGTCCTTATCATGGTTCAAGTCTGAATTAGAGTTAACTAACACATACTTAGTTTCCCTTAATCTTTTATTTTCCTAATTTACTAAAATTATTTGATGATTTTCCCATTTACATACAGTCAGCTTACATGTAATATGCACAAATTACAGTTTAGCCCAAATGCAGGGATGGTACAGATGTTTCTGTGACATGCAAATGAAAGCAAGAGGGCCATGTAAATAATGCAAATGTGTGCAACCTGAAGACATCACACAATAATTCACATGCTGCAGGTCGCTCCGGCAACACACGGTAAAGGTTAAAGAAAACACAACTAAACAGGTAACAAAACAGAAAGTTTGTTTTTTTGTGCTGACCTTTGACAGGGTACGGGTGCAACTGAGAAAAAACACTGGCTTTGGCCATGTGACGTGCATGAAATTGATAATAGGCCTGTATGGGATAACAACATTGTCTGTCTGTGTGTGTTGTGTGCTTACAGTATTTAATTAAGCCAGAGGGAAGGAGATGGGCACAATAATTTAGTAATGCTCCAAGCCTCTGACATTTATGCCCATGTAAATCTACAGCAATAACAATATATGTGGTGTTATAGTTGTTTAATTAACTTGACATTAACATATGCTGACATTAACAGTTGCTGAGCTCCATAAAAAACTAACTCTGAATCAGCCGCATGTATTAAATCTTATTTACCAAGACCAGAATTTTTCTTTGGATCAATTCCCATCTGAATTGTGCAATGAACACACACATTCTTTCTCAGTGTCACTTGGAACAAGTTAAGAATTTTTAATTTTCAATCAATCTTTATTTGTATAGTGCCAATTTACAACATAAGTTATCTCATGACACTTCCCAATTTAGGGTTCTTTACAGTGAAAAATGACAGTCCTCTCCTATAATAATCCAACCACAGCTCAGTACTACACACAAATAAGCAAGCTGCCATTCTCTTAAGTTTAACTGGCTAATGAACAAACTTAACAGTCACACATCAAATGTGATGCAGTGAAGGCTTTCCTTCGTTTGTCAAGAAACAATTGACAAGTTTTCAGAACAAACTGTCCAAACCAGGAAATAAAAAAAGAAAGAATAGACAAGTTAAGAGACACTAGGAAAATACTGGGTAATAGTATATATATATTTCTAGAAATTGATGGGAAAGCTACCAACACAGCTATTCACTTAGACTTTGAATTTCCAGCAGCCTTTACACCCACAGCATATGAAAGGCTAATATTAATGAATATGGATTTGGAGAGGATTTTGAGACTGAGAAACTTGATATTTAATCTGTAATTAAATTGGCAGACAGAAAGGATTATATCTTGAAGGGAGACAAATACCAGGTGATTTGAAATCCAAATTAAGATTTGGTGATAAGGAGGATTTAATATATGTGATACCTTTGGGAATAAGAGGTATTTGGCTTTATGACACCGGGATTCATAGCAATTATATTGTGTGTTATTATTATACCTGTGGAAAGCAGAGAAAAGGCTGCTGGGAGACAGCATGAGAGGTCCCCGGGGTAGAATAGTGCCTCCATCATTGACCCACTGCAGGTAACCTCTTGTCATGTCTGCCATGCCGATAGCCCGCGCTGAGCAGTACAAGAACTTGTACCCGTTCCTGCCAAGGAGAGAGCTCATTAATGGCTGTTCCACCAGAGTTAAATATCATGACCATCATTAGCTACTACTAAGAATAGCACTTTAATTAGATCACTTAAATCAGTTGCTTTCATTATGTGCAGAAGTCATACGAATTAAATGAACATTTTTACTAAGGAAAGATTATATTTGTAATTACTACTAATAGCCGTTACAGCCCATTTCCTCTTATTTGTATTACATTTTCTATTCTCTGCCTGACTAAAGCAGCAGAGGATATTCATGGTGCTTTTACTTTCTACAACAACTCTGTCCTGCTTATAGTTAAACTTCCTGAGTCATCCACCATAAAGCATCCCCGCAAAACACAGCAATATCCACTTCACAGGAAGATGGCTGGGAATCAAAACTGAGACAGTGCAAACTACTGACCAACCATTCACCTTTCCTCTGTGATTAATCAGTGGTGTAATGCACTTACTCAGCTACTGAGTGGTAGAGCTTGGCAATGCCCTGGTGGGTCCAGTCCTTCCCCAACTGTGGCAGGATTTGTCCAAATACATCTGACCTAAAGCATTTAACAAACACACATAAATATTACTAACATATAGGCAGAGATATCCCATCTGCCAGAGACATCACTGAGAAGTGTAGCAGATGTAGAGTGAGAGTCAAATAAAACATGTGCCTGAAATAAAATAAAGCAGATTGGTGCTGCAGACCGTTCAAAGAGGGTCACATAAAACACCATAACTACTATTCATCATAAAAAGGGAACGTTATAGACTGTTCCCCACTAATGAGGATTACAGGCCCATAGGCGAGGCACTGTCTCAACCTCAACTTATGGCTGTGTCTACAGACTGAAATGTAAATGGGCTCATTATAATCCGTGTGCTCTTTGCCCAGATGCTCAAAGAGAGCCACATGTCACAGGTTGGCCTAAAGGGTCACAGAGATAATAAGCTCCAGTCAGTCTGGGCCTGTTTGATGTTGACCACCTATGAACTGATGAATGTGCATCAAAATAGATGGAGCTGAATTTGAAAGCTAATTAAAAAGATTTACATAAATGCAACTGGATTATGGACTTAATATCTGTTTGTTGACAAGGACTTGAAACTGTCCATGGTGATGAAGCTGCTATGGAAACTGCACAAGATGTCTAAGAAGGGAAGATCAGTTAAAACTAATTCATCATCCTTTTATTTATTTTCTACATCATCCAACCTATCCAAAGTTCTCTGAAGTCACTAATCATTCACCTGCTGACCACCATCTGTGGTGATCACATTAGTCATCAAATAAGGTGCCAAATTTATATATTCATACACAGTATCAAGGCAATCTATCTATGTATATATACGAGGGTCATAATGACTAATAACATTGCACTTCTGCAGATTCTGTCTTGTTAATGCAAAAAATACTTCCTTTCTTAAAAAGACAAACTAGATATCCACTTTATTTTAGAAAAAGCAATAAAGGCTTCTGGGTTGCCTACTAAAATAAATCATCTCTAAGCAACCAAAGGGTACAAAGTGTGGACTAACCACAATCAGTATGCTTAAATATCTGGTTACCCTACTTTCACTGAAAGCTGTTTTACAACAGTGCAGTAACATTACAGTATAATAGCAACTCAGTTTGGTTTGGCATCATGATTCTCCTCAGATTAAATGGTTTGTGGAGGCACGTACTTGGTGATGGTGCCATCAATGTCAGAGATGATGACTTTGTCATCCCAGTTCCATAGGTAGATGGTGCCTTCGCAGCGGCATGTGCCCTGGTATTGGGTGGTGATGCTAAACGTCACATCATTAGGTCCCTCCTTCAGTTTCAGACTGGCCTGACAACACAAAGAAAACAGTGAAGGCATCTCAAGGCACAGGCAATTTCATTCACTAACATGTGTCCCTGCAGTGCAGGCATTACTCTCCACTCCAGTATGATTTGTTTTGCCTCAGTACGATGAACATGTGCAGGCCTTTAGAGCCCCCTACAGACTGTATATGGAGAGACACTATGGAGTTAATAGCTAGCCAGCAGAGGGAGCTCTACACTATAAAATAAAGCCTTTTAAGTACAAATCTCATTGAGTAATATACACCATTTGTAACCTGAGCTATCATCTATTCTCATAACAAGCCTCATTTTAATTTGAAAATCTAACTGTCAAATTAGAGTCCAATTCAAGATTGTTATAAAAGTTATTGGCAGTAGAATGATAAAGGAAGTAGGCTTGAGCATTTTGAGGAAGGAACAGAATGCACTTACTATCTGATCAGAAGAAAGGCGCAGTGACTTCCTGTAAGTGTGTGGGCTGGGGTGGTGCTGACTATCAACCGGCTGAAGTCTTTCCTGACAGGATACAGCGCTCACCTCCTTGGACTCTTCATCACTGGATGAGTCTCCTTGTTTTGGCCTACAGGGAAATAAAACCATTTATCACCAAAGCAAACAAAACATGTTGCTGTAATATGTTTTAGGACTATTTTTAGTAAAAGAAAATATATATATATATATATATATATATATATATATATATATATACACACACACACACACACACACACATTAATAAATTATTGCTACCACTTACGGTAAAGGCAGTTTCTCCTGAGATATGGAGGGTCCTTCCTCCTCCAGATGAGAGTCCTCCTTAGTTTCAAGCTTGGTCTCTGACTGAAAGAATAAACAGGAAAATATCCCACCATATGAAGTAAATATCAAATCGAATGACTGGACACAAAAAAACTTTGTACTTGTGATACTTCTGAAAGCATGTGCACACCTGCTTAATTGTACTATCTGCCCTCTTTCGCCAGAACCACCAGCGGCCTGACTTCTTTGGCATTTTCTCTTTCACCCAGGCCTCCTCTGTGGCCTAGGAAAAACAAGACGACAAGACAAATCAAAATGAGTTACTTGCGAGAAGATATAGAAGTACTGAAATGCATAGAACAGAAAATCAAGATCACTGTTACCTTTGGTAAATTCTTCTGAAATGCTTGTAGACTCAGAATCAAAGGTGCAGCTAGTGTCCAATTATAATACCTGAGAAAAATACAGACATTAATTAAGAGACAATATTACATTATATCTCTCCAGTACCATTCACATGTGAAATAAAAATGCTTACTTACCTATTTCCTATCTTCACTACCAGGTTGGGGTTATCTATAATTGCTGGGCTTTCAGCAAATTCATGATAGGTGATGATATGCTCCATGAACCTTTCTGCAAACACAGAAGGAAGAGGAACATTAATTAGAGACAGATGATGAAAAGGTCAGTGGTGGCGAGCCATACCGTCTCACTTAAGCCACACAGAAAGGTCAAGAAACTTTTTCTTCCATCAGCCACATCAGTATAGGAGAGAAGAGTGTATGTAGTGAGTGTAATTATTTGTCATTGAGAAGGATCAGAGAGAAAGACAGAGTTGTCCAGAGACAAGTGACAAAGTACTGTTAGGATTCAACCCTTTAAAAATTGAGTAGATGGTCTGATTGAGTAGAAATATTGGGTCAGCATTGGTATCATTTCACATTCCAAGATGGATTTTTGTCTAGAATAAGAGACTGCACCCACAGTGGCTGGAGGCCTTCATTAATGTAGCGAATACAGTATGGAAACTTTGTAGTTACACAATGAATGTAGTATGTCTCCACTGGCTGAGGTGAACCTTCTATCCTGAATTAAAGTACTAAGTGCACTCTTAGTTATATTTTTTATGAGTACTATGCCAGTACCTTTGGATATTTCAGCATTTTCTGTGAGGCCTCCACACAGAGAAAGAGTGACGTCAGGGAGGTCACTCGCCGAGTCAGACAGACACTCTGTCCCGCTGTCAGCTGCTGCGCTGCCCACAGACTGTGGCGACTGTGATCCAGAATGCATCTCGGAGTCCATCCAGTGCTTCGTCGCTGCCTCAGACTCACTGAAGCAACACAAGAGAAAAACACATCATGATACTTGTCTTTAAGGCTTTTTAGAGAAAGACTATTTATGCTATGTTTAGTTTTTAAAAGACCACATTTAACTTTAGATTTTTAAGTAGAACAGGTCAAGCAGTGACATTAATTATGTGACTCTTTTATGATCTAACCTCTTAGGAAAATATCGTGCAGCGACATCAGGTTCAAGTACATTCAGGTCATCTAGGTAGATATCCTCAGGACCCTGATGCTGGCTCCTCTTTGGGACACCTTCTTTCAACAAAAGAATTTGTGTGTGTTAATATACAATAATAGCTTGTGCTAACCAAGAGAAAAATTGGTAATGGATGACCACAAACCCACCTTTCTTCTTTGAGGGTGAATCACTCTGTTGGCTGTTAGAAGGGGTGGACGTTGCAACGCTGGATGGCAGAACATCCAGGGGCTCTGACGGGGTTATAGGGCTCAGAGAGGTTACGGTGCTGATAGATGCAAGAGGATTCACGGGTGTAACAGTGGTGACAGGGGTGCGTGGCTTGGGCTTGACGATGGTACACACTGAGGAGGAGGGGGCAGCATCTTCCTTTTCAATATCTGTCTCGTTCTCCATGGCCTCAGAGCTGAGGATGACGCGAAAGTGGGTGGTCTCTGATGGGGTGATGGTCACTGTTTTTAGTAGTTCTGGTTTCTCTTTTTTGGTGACCTGGAGATTGGACATCAGGGGGACAGTAGTTAAGAAAGTATACTGAAAAAGCAGAGGCTGCATTTCAGTAAAGTGATGTCATTTTCTAATACTTGCCTTTACCTACTTAGTTATCATAGAGACTCTACCGATGATTATTTATCAGAAATCTCATTGTGTTAATATTTTGTGAAAGCACCAATACCATATTTCAAAATATACAGCCTAAAAATATCTAAGGTTTTTTTTAAGGTTATATTGCCTAGCCCTGCTGGAAGGAAGTGCTTACCCTGGTTGTTTCAGGAAACTCTCCCCAGGTCCACTGCATGTGGGACTCAGCTCTGAGCATACTCTCTGAGGGCCTGACCATCAATTCAGAGTCACTCTTAGGAGAGAAGGCCTGAGACAAGCCGTGACTGAGAGGGAAAGAAAAACAAATGAGTTTATTTACTCGTCTCTGCTGCGCCTTGGCTGATTGCTCCATGTTCACCTCAATACATACCTGTCGTCTGCTGGCCAATCCCCATCAGACAGTGGATAACCATCAAGGTTGTGTCTGGCTGCAGGTAATTTGGGGTCAATGTCTCGCATTGTGGTCACTGATGGTGACCTAATAAAAGGGTGAAACAGACACATTATTTACATAAATAAAGCCATTTCTATTTCTACAGATCTGGGCTCCCTACAGCAATGAGCATTGATATGAACCCACCTTGAGACACGCACTGCAGCTTCCTCATCAGAGCTCAGGTCCATCTCAAATATCTCCTCATTTTGCCCATTGCTGGACATAGCAGCAGTCGTAGCAGCAGGTGCGTTAGCAGCAATAGCATTACCAGTAGTGACTGACATCGGGGGGGTCAGCTCCTCTCTTCGGGGGTCTCCTTTGTGCTTCTTCCTCCGTCTCTTCTTCTTTTTTGTGGCCGTGGTGCTCGGAGCTGGGGGCTCAGGTGTGTCCTCTGGGTCAACAGGGTCATCCTCCAGATCTTTTGCTGCCCTGTGCTCAACCTCTGACATCCAGAATAGGTGACTCTCGGTGGGGATTGGGGAGGTGGCCAGGTGGGCGGGGACAATCTGCTAAAGGATAGAGCAAGAAAACAAGAGCATGAGGCTTAAGATAAACAAGTGCACACCAAAGCAGAATCAATTGGTTTTGACATTGGTGTCAAATCCTTTGACTCAAGTCCAGGGTCACTGCTGAGCTGTCACAGTGAGAGTTCAAAAAGCTTGGGCAAGAGGTCACTTGAATGCAACAACTGCAACTGAGTGATAGCCGCAAACAAACACTGCCCTGCACTTATTCGTGCAAAGAATGTGCAAGTTGTTGTCGGTTCAATGCATCAAGAGACACTGTCTTTCTGGTGTAGAGACTACAACAACCATGCTGGTATGATCACCCTTATGAATATGGAATATCTTCAAATGAATACTTCAGGCAGATCTCACTGAATAACAAACACATCAAAAGGATGCTGACTTTGGCTACAGGGCTAACACACAAAACAACCTAATTCCGAAAGATGTTATGTTTCACAAGCAACACAACAAATTAGAAACCTGGAAAGGTGCTGCTGTATTTAATTTGCTGCTTACGTTCAGTTGCTCAGATTCCTGGACAAAAAAGGCCTCTCCATTGTCACCAAGCTTCATGTGCAGTTCCACCGGCTCTCCATTCACTTCAATGTCGATCTGGAAGATTTTGAAGAAGATACAAGCAATTTAATGTAAATCATAATGACGATATTAACAACTTATCTGACTGTATTTACTGTATGAATATATCCTAAATATGTCACATTTGTTTACTTAAAAACAAGGGTCTTGTTTAATTATAATTCCAACAGACTTTCAGGCCACATAAAAGGCCTGTAGCTACTTACAGCCCCATTTTCCTCCAGGGGCTATACAAAACCTAACAAGTGTATGGGTCCTCTGGGCTTGTGCTCTGTGAAGCCTGCCAATAGAACAGGGCCATTCATGTTTGCCAGGCAAACCCCAAGCGAACCCAAGGCCATTCAGAAACTTGACACCACAAAAGCAAAAAAACAGGTCACATCTGGCAGAGACCACAGAAGAGGCCGACTTGCTCTGCCCAGTCTGACAACCTGAAACCAAATCATCAATATTAATTCTCAACCAATGGCCGCTCACATCATCCGTTTCTTTTTAAAGTCGCATGATCTGTCATGTTATATCTTTCATTCTGCTGATGTCCTTTACTGCTGTTGGGGTTTCTGAGCAGCCTTTAGATTTAATTTCACCCCCTCAGGGTTGCTAAGGGGAATTTATTTACAGTGAGTGATGGCTGAGAATTTCAATGTTCAATTAATAATGAGCCAAAATAAATGAGAGACCTCTTCAACCTTTCACAATCTGTGACAGGTCACATGAGTTGTGGATTTGCCAACAGCTGCCAACACCATGCTGGATTACTGGAATTAGTGGAGGCTACTGCTGCCTGCAGATACCGAAAATTGAGGAAAAAATGTTGGATTGTTTCTCTCTGAGAACAAGAGCCTGTGCGACTCATGTTTAGTTCTCACAGGAAAAGAGAAGAAAAGAGGAACTATTAATGCATAGTTGAGTAACTTTTTATCTCGAATGTCTTTAAAATCAAACAAAACTTTCAAAGCATTGCTGGTTGCCAACTTAAAAGACTAGTGTATGGGGACAGACATGCAATCCACAGCCAAAATGTAATTAGTATTTGGCTAGCAACTACAGTTTGATTCCTACTGATTTTTTTTTAAATATCTGCATGTCAGGAACAAATACCACATGGTTTATCTGGTCCAGTAACTTTAAAAAAAATATACATATTTAGCAGCAGCCCTCAAGCATCTGATAAGTGAACTCGGGGACGCATGCATAACTGTTTGTTACACAACAGCCCTTGTTGTTGAGGCCGCCTTCTTCACGTTTCCTCTCCCTCCCACGCATTCAAGTTGTAGAGCTGTTTCCATAGGAACCACTCATTCAGTCCTCCCTCCGAGCCCATCAACATTCTGGGTAGGTGGTGAGACAGTGTCAATCCCCCACAAATCATCACCGATTCTGCTCCACAAGCAAGCAAATAAGCTTTTTTCAAGTCAGAGAACCCAGAGCATTGCTGTTCTAAGAATGGACAAGTTCACCATTGATAGTCAGGTGGAGGGAAAGAACATTGAATTATAACTACTATCTAAATTTAGCCATTACTAATTACTTACTGAATACACCGAGGAATATTCTAAACCTTTATATAACCAAATGAACTCAAGTAGCCCCATTATCACACACAAGAAAGGCTGTGTTATCGGATGCTAAAGCAGGTTTCCATTACCATCCTTCAAGTAGCTTTCCATGCTATTCAGCTCTACATTTAATTTCTACAACATCAAAACTTCTACACAAAAAGGCTTCACTTCCTCGCCCTACCCATCCATTAGAAAACTTCAAGGGTGCTACCAAAGTGCAATTTTCCCAAGAGAAAAGTAAGCATTAAAAATAGCAGTTGTTCCTGAAAACTGACTGATGAGATGTTCCCTGTAGGTGCGAATATAAAGTAGATAGATACTACTATCAATGAGGTAGAAAACAGAGCATCCAATCGGTGTTCTGTAAACACAACCAAAACGTTTTCCTGAATGATTCAAAGATGCTCCAGTTCAAGCCATTTATTATGGCTAAAGTCCTGACATCAGGGACGGTACACTGACTTCTAAATGGAGCAACTTATATTCAGTGAGGTACTGACACAAAACCATGGATTTTTTTTATTTAAACCTTTTTCTCTGCAACAATTAATCTGAAAGAAAAACCTGATATACCCATTAAAGGGCAACTCCACCAATAAACACATTGAAGGGTGTTTACAGATCCTGGGGAGTACGACTGAATATGTGGAATAAGTAGCATAAAGTCTTCTGTGGCTCTAGAGGAAGCAGTGATGTATCCAGGCGCCAGTATTGAAAAGAAAGACGAATGCTTAGAGAAAAAAACATCTCTGGTTCTGCTGTATCCACTTGATTTTCTGTTTTTGAACTGTACATAACGTTATTACAGTAATAAGAATGGTCAGAAGAACACTACTGACGGAAAAGTGCAGCCACAAAGTTTGTGTGATCTCTTTGTGTGATCTCTTTGATCAATATCTATTATCCACATCCCAATTTCATTGACATTTGAGAGCTAATGTGATGTAGGTTCAGAGAAATGCCAAAAGCGCACATTTTGTACACTGACACACTTGTCTGAAAATTGGTCTATTAAGACAAATAAGCAAAAACACTTTGGACACAAACTCATCACTACTAGCAACTACTTCTGTACGTTTGTATGTATGTTTAAGTTGGCTTTACTATACTGTATGTAATTTCAAAAATATTAACTATGCACACATGGTGATGAAGGGCCCTTTTCTTTAAAGGGATACATTCTGCAGTTAGCACAAACGCTGACACACTTCTTAAACTTACCACTTTCTCTTTGGAGCGCAGCACACCCAACTTGCCGAATCGCACATGGAATGGTGAGCACTGGTAGGTGCCGTCTCTCTGGCGGACAACCACAACATCGATGCAGCCCGATAGCGTGGCCTGATTTATGCCCTTATAAAGTTCTTTGACGGTTACCAGCACCTGACCTGCCAGCTGGCCCACGTAGTTCATGGTGTCCGCCTGGGGGGGAGAGAACAAAATATCATCTGAGTCAAGGGAAAGATGGGATAAGGAAGTATTGTTCAGCAGGAGCCCAGATGAGGGGACCAATTTGTCCCACACAAGCTGTGGAGTCTAATAGTTTTCCACTTGATTTTCCTCGCATGCTCTCACTCTATCCACTCTTGTTGCTTCTTTTAAGTATCTCCGTCCAGGCAGTTTTGCTTTCATCTCTGAGCTCCCTCCCTCCCTGCCTGCCTGCCTGCCTGCCCTGTGGTGTCTGTTATCTCCTGACCTGCATACAGACTGCCAGAGTGCCACTGTCACTGGACGCTGTCCCACATGAGCAACATCAGAGAAGGGGGGCTGACTGATGGCGGGGCTGAAACAATGAGCAGAGACAACCTCACACAGAGTTCCCACTGCCCCGCTGCCATCGAAGCAGCTGACTTCCTGTTTACATTCATATCTCCCTGTATATACAAGTATATCCAATACAATACGAAAAGCCATTCTGCTGTGGCTATAATCATACAACTGCACACATTTTCTCAAAGCATTTTTGTCAATAGGGAGAAGCATCTTGTAAGACTGCAAATTATTTTGTATGCAATCTGTTGAAGCCAGTAAGAAAGAGAGATAATTATAAACAGGCCTAAGCTAATCTTACATAATCACACAAACGTTCCAGACATCATGTGGCCTCTTGACTGAACTAAATTATTTTGCAGCCATTTGTGCACTGTGACACAGAGTGCATATGAACTTTAACAATGAACATGGCAAACATGGCTCTGGTTTTGTTCGGGTCAGGTCAGGACCTAGTTTAGGGGGCCTGTAAACACATCGCCGTGCTGACTTCATTTGGGTTTATGTAAACTGAAATGTTCACATCTCACACTGACCTTTTGTTCGAACCATGAGATGTGTGAGGGGGGTTGTGGGTAACACAGAGAATAGGGGCATTTGTGCAAGAGTGGCATCATGGAATATGGGCAACTGGCATGATATGTTTTACCAGAGAGTATGCTAGTGGATGAAATATGAATAGATGCAGGGTACTCAGAATAATCCTCACACTTCTAACCACAAACACCAGCAACCATCATGAGATCAAACAGCCATCACTGTAAACTGACTATACAAAGGACTGTAGAGTTTGTAGAGTTTAGATTTCTTGACGTGAGGCCTGCTGTCAACAAGAGGAAACGTTCAATACATTCTGGGGACTTCAACCTATATTTGTAGAAAAGACAGATGGAAAAATACAAATTAAGACCCTATGTTGACATTTACTAAAATGGACCACTTCAGGGTAAAAACATAAAACTAAAATCTAAAAGTAACCAGTACAGTCAAAATTAAAAAAAAATAAATAAATAAAAAATAGTTGCTCGATACTAGAATAAATGATCCTAAATCAATTTTGCTACAGAGGCTTTAATGGCAAAAGAAAGGTCTAAAAAGAAATGTTGAAAAGCTTGACAATCTAGCATTTGATTCATTTAACTGCCTGGAAGATTTTATGGCCATGAAACCAAGAATTAAACATTTTAAAAATGCGGCCAATTTGAAATATCTGAAAAATACTTTCATCTGTTATAGACACCTTAAAAAAGCAATAAATACCATCAACCACACCTTCATGTTGCTGCAGATGTCAATACACATCTAACAACTAAAACAAAAACAGTTTGAAAGTACCATTCCCAGTTATATAATCTCGCATCTACATTGAAGTTAGTTAGTATCAAAACATACTTGTACTAGTTTTAAAAATACAGCAAATACATGGAAAGGTTACACCAGATCTGTATTTTATCAAGGGGTTGATCAAAACACTTTTTACAAGAACCATCAAAGACTTTCCACAGGTGAACCAATGTTTTGTGGATACATAAAGTGACTCTCTCAGCATTGACTAAGGAGATGAAAAGTGTAATACATTGATGACTTTTTTTATTTTTATTTTTTTTATCTCAGAACTCAAAAATAATTAATGAGACATGCTTTGGCTGCAAATTAGTTCCACTTTGGCTGTCAGAGTGAAAGTGTACATGTACATTTATCTGGATTTTCTGTATGTCTGGAAACTGAAAACTGTCTTGTCATGGTATAAATTTGGAGCATACAATTAACTTTCATTTTTATTTTGAGTCACCAGAATGTCAGCTTCCAAGTGCAGAGAGTACAAAGCTCCTGTCCTCAGGACTGACACAGTGCTACCAACAAGAACAGAAAAGATAAAGGAGTAAGTCACAACAACAAAGCTCAAAACATCTGTCAAAGGTCATTATATAATAGGGAATATTCTATAACCAAAACAAAAAATACCTTTACACTGGAGTTGTCGGGAAAGGCGCCAGTGTTCAGTTATCTACAATACAATCACGTGTGATGAACATACCTTACCTGCGGCTTCTCATTGTATTCTTTTCTGAGAACTGAGAAGTACACACCCCAAACAGCCACACTATCAAACCACAAAGTACAAATTAAACAGGACATGGATAAGAAATGACTAGCAGATTAAACAGGCCATGCAGACTTCATGACTCAGCCTAAATATGTTCACCCATCTGAAAAACAAACACTTCATCAGTGTCCCATCCTCTTCTTTCACAGTCCAAAGTATCCCTTAAAACACTAGACTTGACTGCCTAACAGACATCATCCATGTGGTTCACTGTGGTCAGGTATTAACCCACCAGGCTTAACTACAATAAAAAGTCAGTCACCCAAGCAACCTGCCAAACCAAACAACACAAGATGACTAATAGTGTTGCAGGCCCAAGATTTGTGACTGACTACCCATCAGCACTGACTCACCAGGGTCCAAGACGACCTAAGAGATGAGGACTCATCACTGTTGTCTGTTGTGTTGTCATCTGTGCTGCTTTCCAGGAGATCCCTGTTCTCCCAGGACCTCTGTCTCTTCATAACTGTTAGTGGAGCACCAGCTCTTGTTCTCCCCACATCAGGATACTCCAATGGGACCCTTTTTCTCCTTCCTCAGATAATGATGATAGTGCCCTCCTGCCATTCTTAATCTAATCGCAAAAATGTCCCACCTAATCACGTTGGACAAACCCCTGCAGGTGTAAATACCAGTACACCGTTATCTGACGCTGGGTGGTGATTGCTCAACGCTGTAATAAACATTGTCATCCTTCTTCTGGGGCTATTCTTTAGAGGATGTGAACGTGTGTTCATCCAGTCAGCTGACAGGACACAAAAGGTTCAGCCAATGGGATGGCTTCTTTAAGGTGGCGGTGTGTAGCTGATAAGGGACAGCTAATTCCTGTGAACGGCTATGCAATGTTTTTTCCCTGATAAGAGTACAAGCTCAGGGAAAAACGAAGCAGTACTACGCAGCGTGACGTTCATACACAGTCAGTCACATGTACGGTACATGCTGCATGTGCATGTTATTGTGCATGAGTAATCAAAAGGGAGGGTTGATGACATTGATTGGTTGCGGGAGTACACCAATGGGATATTCAGTACACTGGACTTTGTTTCTCATTAATACCCCTCAACTTGACATGTGATCACATAAATAAACAGGTGAAAGTTCAGTCAACATATATGCATTAATATCTGCTGGGATTAGTCTATATTAAATATCAATGCAGCTTGCTAAAATTAGTCAGAGTGTTAATTTTAATCCTGTCTACATTCAGTACAGACGGAGCGGGCACACTCATGACTCTGTAGTCCAAGCAATGATGAATTCAAACATGTTTTTCGTCATCAGGGGGTTCTCACGGGTCCAACTTCTAGCGTTCTCATGTCGGGTTTAGCTCCTTAGTGAATGACTAAGATAAACATAAAGCATGAGGCTCTTCCAAAAAGGCCTCAGTCCTACTGTCCCATCTGCTAAGCCTTTTGTAAACACTATCAAACAAAACAGAGAGGCCCACTGAGCGCAGCACTGTTGGTTCATCCTCCCTCTGCGCTAGGATCTGTTCTGTGTTTTACTGTTTGATAAGAGCCATGCATAATTTCATACAATACTCTCCTTTCAGAAATGAAATGTTATGAGAGAAAAATTAATTCATGACTTGCACTGTGTACAGAAATAACCACGCAGTAACTGAAAAATCTAAGCAAAAAATCAATTAAGAGGGCTTTTGCCATTGATAAATACATACTGCACTTATACCATTAAGAATTATAAGACATATGACAAGGTGCCAGTGGGTGAGTATGGTACTAGTTACTCTCGCCACACAATAATGGTCTTCATCTGGAGTCATCTGGTGCACATTTGTTTTGACAGAGTGACAAAAGAATCGGTCCTGAGACTGAGCTGGCCAACCAGACCACACAAGGCTCATGTTACACTCTTTCTAGTATAAGATTACACCAAACTGCACCGAAATGAGCCCACTTATTGTGTAACCTAAACCATGAGAACCTCAACCATAGACAGATGGTGTTGACTTCCATTTTTACACATTCCGCAGTGGAATACAGAACACAGTGTTTTCATGATTTTTTCAAATCCCTAATTTGGGGATTTACAAGCAGAAATGGTGAGAGCCTGACGCTAATTTGGCTGTGTAGGATTAAGCCTAGAGTGAGAAAGAAAACACCAAATGCAGTGTAAAGTCTTAGTTTTTTCTTTGACGTGAAAGTAAAAAAGAAATCACTTTATTTACCGCATATTTCTCAGTTGCATTAAGTGTAGAAAAGAAAAGTTTGGATAAGAGCTTGTCATTTTGGTAACAATCTTTTCAAACTCAAAGTGAAACCCAGGAAGTCAGTTAGCTGTAACTTTCAACATGACACTCAGCTGCTAAGTTTATTTGGTACACCAAGCTAATAGATGCATTACAACAGTAAATAAATCTAATTTAGAGATGTGTTCATTCAGTTTTATGGTAATTTTAGAGACTGTTACACTGTTATGTGTTATATACTGGTGTGTGGTTAAATGGACAACATTTATTCAATCCAATTGTGAAATCCTTCTGATTAGAGATTCCAACTCAACTGTGAACGCTAAATAAAGTGATCTTATGTGTGTTTACATGCTCATTTTCTGTGCAAAGTGGTTCTGTGAAGCATCTAATCTGCTGGGAATATAACAGAGGAAGAAGTAGAACAGGAAGATATTTTTCCTCAAATGTATTGAGAAGATTTCAAGATGTACCCACACCATGTCCTGGGAACAATATTTGTTGTTTGAACATTATTTTTTGGTTTAATGGATTCAGGCTTCGTTTATCTTTTCAAACACTTTTTCAATTTTTTTTTCTGTTTAGGCTATTATTCTGGTTATTAGTGAAATATTACGGTCCATGTAAACACAGTTATTGTTTCTAATATTTAGTCTGTATCACACAATAGAATGACACAGCTTGACAAGTTAAACAAGAACTGAACAGTCATGAAAATAGGATTAAATACAAGCTTGTTGTTGTATCAGACTGCATTAGATTATGCTAGTACCCTAATAAAGCCGTAACTAAACAGGTTAAAAAGTATCAAGGACGTGTCGTGATATAGTTGATTATTTGGGTATTGTATGGTTATCTGACAAAATAATCCAGTTATAGACTGACTTGAGTGTCAGTGATTGAGTGACAGTGTCATTGTGGGGCCAATCTCAAGTACACATTTACATAAAATGCCTGACTAGGTTATCTTAAACAGGCACTATATAGTATTGGAGAAGAAATTTGAATAACTACAATGTTAATGAGGTGACTATACAAAGTAAGATTTTTTTTTTAAAAAAAATGTCCTCATAACTAATTAACAAGCTGTCCTCACTGGAAGATAAGGTCCTCAGAACACTGCTTTGAAGCTAGAAAGGTGGCGGGGTCTGCCATATATTAACAAAGTAAAACAAAATAAAATTGTGCTGTCCTTTAAGGTCAGTTTGTTTATTCTGTTTACTCAGCTATGAAAACAAAGTTTGTTTATTTGGTTTGTTTAGGCCTTAAAAAAGTCAGTCGATGAAGACCTTTCTCTTCTGATCAAAACTACAGTGTAGCATTAATATCTGTTTAATTTTTAAAGTCATTTTGCTTTACATCGCAAATGTTTTACACCGTTTAAATACTTCTTGCAGTAAACTTCCCAAGAAATGTCTTAACTTGCACTACTCAATGAAAATCTTTCTCTTAAGATCAAAATGTATTCCCCCAAAACGACACAGTGCGCCTTTAACTACAAGAAAAACACTTATGTTTAAGTTAAAATGTGTTTCCCAGTAGTTCGCCAGCTCACCGCCCACAGGCAGGTGGCTTGTTTGGTGAGGTGGCAGCGCAGCTTGCATGTCAACACAGGAGCCTAACTCATTGCAAACGTGTATAAATACATAAAAAACCACTACACAAGCTAGCTTCATGTAGCACCGTCTTCTGGGGCTAAACATGCTACTTCAGAGATTAACGCTGAAATGTCATCGAGTAACGTTGACGTTACACCAGCGCTCCAGCATTACATGGACGTACAGACCTACTGCGGAAACAAACGAATAGGAAACCAAAAGCAAACATTCACGTTATGCTTACAGTGTCCTCTAATGGTTTCCAATTGAGTACATTTAAGTCATAAACAGTGGAGCAGAAACAGAAGAGAGGAGAATAAATGAATGGAGACGGGGCTCAGCTAGCCGTTTGTCAGTTGGCTAGCTTCAGTGTTGTCGTGGGGTTACCGTTAGCTACTAGCAAACGGCGAAACGGGCACACTGCTAACGCCAGGTTTCAAATAAAAGTGGCCTCGCTAATTCGCTGCCTTGCTAAATTAATTTCCAACTCTACAGCTGTGTGTCTGAGTTAAATTAATCCAGCGGCGCTGAAATATGTTAGCCGGTTTACAAGCTAGCTAACATTAGCTGACGGTACAAACAGAATAATAAGCATTATCACAAGGAGCGGCGAAGCAGCCACACAAACATGTCGAATTCACCCCATCGCAGACTGTTTACCTGTCGGTGACTTCCGCGGGATGCTGCCGGTGAAGGACGCTACGGTGCCTTCAGTGAGCCCCCATATCTCTGGCCGTGAAGCTCCTCAAAAGCCTCCTGACGTGTCCGTGCCTGGACCACCGTGGCTGACTGCTGCGGCTGGAGGCAGACGGAGGGCTGCTGCCGGAGGAGCTGACGGGACAGAGAGCCGCGCAGTGGCGGCGCGCTCACACAGCTGCCGTGACACTTTCATCCACGGTTTAGTTATACCAGCGGCTTATTGTTAAGTAAGACTTTGCCCCCAGCAGCTCATTTTTAGAGGATGTTTATTGACACACATTATAAAGCATTGCATTCTGTTTGTGTGTGAGAGGTAATGGGACTGTTGGCTGCTGGCTCGCCCTGAATGACCCTTTGAGGGCACAGGACCCCACTTTGGAGACGTTGGATAGAAATAGCACAGAAATCAGGTGCAACTATTGTCGCAGCTGTTTTTTTTAAAATACCAAACCAACAATGACATTATATTAATTTAATGAAGGCAATCCATATCTCTCAGTTGCTTATGGATGATAATGTAATGACAAAAGGGGAAAATATTCAAAGCAGGTGCACTTTTTATTACAAGAGCGCTCTAAGGAGGAAACAGTGTTTAACTTGTCAACCACACGCTGCAGGGCAGTGTTTTTCTGAATGGATTCCTTCCATTGCACCTGAAATACAACATTCCCCCAACTTTCAACACATTTTCTCTGACGTCATCTGTCACTCATGTGATTAGTCCTAAAATAAGACTTCCAAATGCATGCCAAGTATGTCTTTACTACTTTTTTTTTCAACGGGTCGTTGTAGGTTGTGTGTGACACCTTCAATGAACCAGTTTCAACTGCCGTGTGTGTTTTGTCACACACTTTACAAGCCATCAGGGTTTTCCTGTTCCACCTCTCCTACAGACGGTAGTGGTAACTGTAATGACACTAGCTTGCAGACAGCACATAGAAGGTACATAACACACATGCACACAGTACAAGTTAAATAAGGTAGCGGTTTATAAATAGACACAGAGATCTCGAATTAGTGGAGCCTGTGAAATATCCACTGACACCTTCTTTAGTTCAAAACATCAGTTTTCTTTCCCCTTTACTTTATACATAAACCTCAGGCATAACCTGGTTTAAAGGGTCAAAGTTTTAATATTATATGATGAATGTGTTTTGCTTCTGATGGCCTTCGTACTGTTTTTTTAAAACACAATTTAATGACAGGTCAACCATCTCCCAAATTTATACATCACATTTACTGCCAACAAAGGTAGAAGACATGTCAAGCCACTACAAGCACACAATTATCCTCTCTGCATCACATTCATTGTTTTTTTCTTTGACAAGCAATTCCCAAAGCTCTTTAGCCCAGCACATGAAAGAGGCAGGAAGAAGCAGCTTCATTCATCATTTATTTAAACTGCTTTGGAGCACCGGCATGTGCCGGGGTAAAATGCTTTGGAGATGGCCCAGTCGTTCATCTTTTCTGCTTTATTTCATTACACTGCATCATCCTCTAGCCTTTCTTCTCCTCCTTCTCCTCCTCCTCTGGGTTGTAGACGCTGACGGTGAACACACCAGCTTCTGTGCCGTACTTGTTCTTGACCACGAGGGCGTACTTTCCAGAGTCCGCCGTTGTGACGGCGGCGATTGTGATGCTGGCAAACTTGCCGTGCTCGAACTTGAGTTTGTAGTGCTCGTCGGGCACCAGTTCCTTCTCATTCTTCGTCCAGCTCACCTCAGGCGTGGGCTCACCCCAGACGTTGCCAGTCAGGTTCAGGGACTAAAGAGAAAAAGGGGATTGGAGTAGGTTTGATTTGTGGAATTGTAAACCTGGATTCAACAGAGTTCAGAGGAAGGAGACACTCCAGGGAAATAAACAATGAGGAAGAAAGAGGAAGGTGAGAATATGAGCTTGACACTGTTGACTGAACACTTGATATCTAATTTATCTACCTTGCCCTCTTGGATTGCAACCACATCTGGCAGGCCTCCAACAACACGAGCACGGTCTAAACAAAGAAATAAAACAGTGAGCCAAGGAGCAAATATTAACCATCATCTAGTCAGTCTGTCAGTCAACTTGTGGAGCATTTGCACACTGACTTTTCAAACTGGAAAGGGAACTGACCCTCATTAAAAATAATGTTGCATTATTTTTAAAGGGGCAGTTTTTACATATTTTTCCTCTAACCTGTAGTGCTATTTATCCATCTAGATTGTTTTGAGTTGCAGAGCAAATATAATCCGTAGAGATGTCGGCCTGCTTTGGAATGTTATGGAACTAGATGGCACTGGCTTGCTGGAAAAACTCAATATCAATACCTCTTTCCAGATATCATGATCTGGTTACCTAAAGCGGTATGTAGAAATTACACAACAGTTTTTGAGTGCAACACATCAGCCGTAAATACAAATTCCACATCTGTAACAATTAGTCAGACGTAATGTTAGCGCTAACTACAAACAAGACTCATTACGTCATAACAATGTTATGTGGCCAAAAATTGTGTCTTGAAGTAACATGTTGTGCATGTTACATGTATGTAACGCTGTGATCCTACCCTCTCACTGAAGCTACATAGTGCAGAAACAACTGTTGGAGGGGCGGTGACAACATTCACCCTATTACAAGACACCATGCCATCAAAATGATTTTGAAGCTCTCATTTAACGGTAAAAAAATTTACATTATGTTGCTTTAATATGATCCAAAGATCACAGTCGTTGTGAGCCGTTTCATAGAGGGACTATTTTCTTTTCATACCACCGTGCAAAAGGAAGCATTCATCTACACATGGACAAGAGGCTAGCTATCTAGGGTAACTAAGCTAGCTAACGTTACAGGCATTAACGTTTTCATCCCATCTTGACACAAATACAAGGCTCACATCCATGAGTAGATGTACACTTCCTTCTGTGCAGTGATACGGTGTACTGTAGTTTGGTTGAAAGAAGATAGTTCCAGTTCTATGTCCGACATCTCCAAAACTCAGCAACTCAATCCAAAACTATCTAGATGGATAAATCTCACAACAGGTATGTGTATTTTTTTAAATTTTGGGGTGAACTGTCCCTTTAACTCAACTGTATGCATGAATGATATCTTAAATATGTTTGGATGAAGATTTCCTGAAATATAGCCATTTCATCTCCTGGAAAGCCATTTTCCATGAATTAGTTCATGATATTATGATGACCTAAAGACTCATACATCTTCTATCCACTGAAACCAAGTTTAAAATTCTAATAAAACTCACAAAGCCTCTATATCCCGAAAATAAAGTTACATAATTTCCCAAAGTGATGTCTCTTGGGAGAAACCACCGGATGAATAACCACTTACTTCTCTCTGCAATCGCTGCCGCCCTACGGAAGGAAGGAGACAGATATTGTGAGAAGCATCTTAAAATGGTATCGCAGACAGAATCCTTTTTTTCCCCCCTCAGTGCTATACAATGTCAGGAAATGTATTTTGAATCCTTCCGAAAGGGCTCAGAAAAGTACATAGTGTCTATTTTAAGTTTGTCATGACTGTTGCTATTTATTTGTGTAAACATCCTCTTCTGACAGAAATACGGAATTACACAACATGAGGACAGATGAGTTTGTTTACTTACTTCAGCCGTTGGAATTCTTCAAATGCTTCTTCCCATGCTGCAAAAAACAAACATATTATTAATAATAGTTACATAAGCTAAAGTTAACGGGACCTTTTTTAAAAGTCTTCCTCACTTGGCTTATAAAAGTTTCACTCACCCTTTCCAGACAGATCAAAGACTCTCTTTACACCGTCCTTGCCATCAAAGATGTCCATGGCGTATTTGCCCTTGTCCTTCTCGGTGGGCTCATTGATCTTAAGCCAAAGCTGCTCTCCTGTGACTCCAGACTTAACTCTCTCTGAGGCGGCAATCTTAGTATCCCTAATGAGGAACGGGCAGCACAGACATCAATTAATGCAGGCCTGTTTACTGAAAGTATACGTGACCTAAAAGCAAGATTGTAATGGGAATGCAGTAACTCGACTGACCCTTAAAATACTCCACTTAACCACTGAAATGGAAAAAATGATCTATAAATGCAACGATTCTCTCTCATGTTGTATTGCTTTACTAATTGGTTTCAGCTATATCAAAACACCCTCGGACCGACTGAGATATGCATAAAAAACAACCATCATAACTAACTTTGTCTCGCACCATCCATCTTGACTCAATCTGACTGCTTCATACCAATCAAGAAAAGATATATGGCCAATCAGGCTTGACTTTCAGATGTTCACATGGCTGAAAAACACTACCAGGTGATTTAAGGTGCACCTGCAAAACGTTTGTCTTTTTGAAACACACAACTGTTTGCAGGATGCAAAGCAATGAGGTGATGACTATTAATACCTGTAATACGATGCTAGTGAAACAAAGTACACTTTGTTTTAGTTCCACTCATTCATCTAGGTTACATGTAATCCTACAGCTAACAGATTTGGTTGCTTGGCAATAGTGCTTTTGTAGAGCTACAGCTAAACGCATCAACATTCCCTTGTTATATTATGGTTTTTGCAGGAAGGCCGACCCTGTGACAGGCATTAAGAATAATGAACAGATATGCTTATCATTGAGAGGCATCAGTATTAAATCATGACTGTTTGAATACCAGTTCAAAATATGTTGTAGTACATTTAATGGACAACATCAACCAGGGTCTAAAAAACTAGCCCTTTCTCTAAATCCGACACATTTATGTCATATTGTTGATAATTAAAGAGCGTGGTACCTCATTAAACAAATGGAAAAAAAGTATAGTAAAGCCAATACTAAAGCTAATATTACCAGTGGAATTATTTAACATAGTTCAGACACTGGCATACTGAAATATCCATCTCGTAGACACCCGATAAATTTGAGTTTGTTAAAATGTAAGCGACACTGTTTACGCACTTGTGGAGCCAACCAACACGCAGTTCCTCGTGGTGATATGTGACATTGGAGGAGAGGATGATTCCATGTTCAGTGCTGGTGATTTGGACTTGAGAGGAGGAGTTGGCTGCAGGGTAAAGAATGAAAAGCAGGTGTTTTTATACATCCTAAAGGAACCTGTCTGGATTAATGCGCCCTCAACAAATTTCAGCCTCTAGCTGTTAAAAGTGCATGCAGTGGAAAAATACTGTAAATCTGCACATTCTGAATCTCTCTGTGGTGTCCTTTGCGATCGGTGCTTAATGACTCACCAATAACCCTGAACAGCTCATTCAATACAGCTTGGTATCCTTGGGAAAAGAACAGATAAGACCATGTCACATTCACTGATATCACAGCACTGATGGCCGTTTGTATCCCCGCAAAAATTCATAAAAGACACTTTACCTGCATCGGTCAGACTGAAAGTGCTCTTATCTTTGCCTCTGTCATCTCTCAGGAAGACCTCGTAAATACCCGCATCGGCCTTTGAGATCTAAAGTTTGAAGTGAAAGCAACTTTAGTATCCTCGAGACTGCGATGAATCCTACTTCAAACAGAGGGGAATACAGTATAATTTTTGGGACAGATAAAAGAGACAGTAGAACAGCCAGACAGAGACCAAAATAAACGGAAAAGGCAAGCTTTTCTCCCGCCTGGGATGCTGCAGGCGTTCAGGGGAAAACATGAAAAAGGAAAGACGAGGAGGACAAATGGAGAAAAATTATGGGTGTCAACTTATGGCAGCAAAGATTATGTCCACACTTTGGGTCTTGGCGGCGGGGGAACATCTTCTGCGGGCGGCTTTCTCCCTCCTTTTTCTTTCTTTATCTCTTGCTTAATAACCCACTGTGAATTAAACAGATAAGCCAGTTAATGCAAAAGCGAATGACAGGAGTGGCGGTGAACAGGACGCCTCTCCTGAGCTCATGCAATGACACCAACCCTCTCCGCATGAGCAATGATTGTAGGGTTTCAACGTATAGGTACCTTGAAACGTCAATATAACTTCACTGGCAGCAACACACTGACTCACAGGCCAGATTGATATCCTCAATAAAGGACAGCTTTCCAGTTTCACCATGTGTGAGTAAGGTGGCCAGTGAGTTAAATTGAATACAATGTTAGAGATGAAATGTATGAATTAAACACACAGAAAACCATAATCTGTATTTACACTATATGTGCACAACCTATGAATCTATAATATCAAAATTTTGGAGATTTTTATCAGGATGACAAGGAAAAGCTCCAAAATGGAGAGCCAGTTGTTCCCAATATGTCTATTCTGACTCCCTAGTACAACATGCCAAAGTGCTGACTCCAGCAGGCAACATGAATATTCTTAGAAGTCTTTCATCATTTATGGTTCTGTGTGTCAGAGAGGGGTGGTTGATATGGTAGCATTGACTCTATGTCTACAATGGTAGCAGAAGCAGCTTTTTTGCTCTCTACTCATAAGCTCGCGACTCCTGACAAAGCACGGCCTCCATCTAATGGGCTGACCTTTCCGATATTAAAGGTCAGCTCGCCCTCCTTCCTCTCGATTTTCTGAGCGTCCTCGTCGTCCTCGGCAATCTCAATGCAGTCCTTAGACCAGGTGATCTCAGTCTCTGCCTTCACGTTACCTATCTGCGGAGGAACAGAACCAATTTGTGACGCTTCATCTCTTTAAAGATATCAACAGCTGTACAAACGCTTACAGTTAATTTTCTTACCTTGCATTTCAGCAGCACATTACATTCCTCGGTAACAGTGAAGTCAAGGTACTCCACAAAGTGAGGACCTGTAGATAGAATAAAAGATTATTATCCACATATACTTGCCTAATTAGTGTTAAACTTACGGAAGAAAAGTAGGATTTCTTACCTTGTTTCCTGACCCATTCTGCACGCTCAAATTCTGACTTCTTTTGAAGCGTCCTGAATTCTGGACAAAGGCAAAGAAGAGTCCTTTCAATAAACTCCCTATTTTTTTTATGTACCTGAAAGTTCAGACTGGCAGAGCATCAGACAGTCAGCTACGGTAGGAGTAAAAAAAAACAAAAAACAGACAGGATGGTCAGAAAAAAGCTTGTCTTCTGCTGCCCCTCAGTGGACATTCATGTTAATTGCAGCAAATGAAGCTGCTCAGTATGTGTCATGAAAATATATCTGCAGGTTTTCTGTATCCGCATTTAAAAAATTGCATTTGAGGTCTTACCATCTCCAATGAGCACCAGACTGGTTGTGCCCTTAGCCTTTCCATCCACCAGGTTAAAGGTGAACGATCCCTCATCAGTGACCTCCAGAGAATCCATGAACATCTCAATGATGCCGGTCGTCTTGTCAAAGTTCATTGTGTATTTCTGGAAGCAGGAAACCCAGATTCATCAGATGTTGTATGCGGACATGCATGACAGCAGGAGGACATTTAAAAAAATAAATAAAAATGAATATAATTCCTACCTTTCCCTGAGTAACGATGACATCATTAAAGACGTACTCCACTTCGCAGGCAGATGTGAATTTCTCCAGCTGAGTCCAGAATCGCACGCGACCCTTCTCGAGCAGCTCCATGGCCATTTCATTCTTAAAGGGAATAACTAGAGAGGCACACATTCGTGAAAGCTCTTGTACACAACACATTAACTGACAAATCCACGTGAGAAACCATCACTTGGAAACTAATTCCAAATCTGTCTTTCTAGAGAGTACTTGCTGATTACAATATTCTAAATTCCAAACTATATCTAAAACAGAATCTGCACTTGATAAGCAGAAAAATAAAATGCGGTATTAGCAGTGTCTGTGATGTGGTGGGATATTCACCAGGGAACTTGTGCTCATGGCTGATGTCCAGAAGACGCATGAGACCTGTCAACAACAACAACAGAATCAAAACGGGTGAGTGTCCCTTCAGCGTCATGCATTCTGCTACAAGTCGTTTGTCTTATTTGTCTTACAATCTTCTAGAAAAACACATCAAATTATCATTGCTGTCAGAAATACTCCATGTCAAGTGCAACCAGTGATGCAATATTACAGCAGCTTCGAAAGACACACGGCGCTGATTTATTTGTTCAAAACAATCGCACATCTACCCCAGAGAGAGACGGATCGATGCAGCTTTTGGACCAGTGATAACAGACAGGAGCAGACGCACTCCTCCAGGCCCCCCTCCCCCTCACACCTTTAGCACTGACACCATCCAAACAAAAAACAAGTGAATCAAGTTTCAGAGAAGCCAAGGCTGCACGCTGACTCACCCTCCTCTGTGAGAGTGTAGCTGGAGGAGAAGCCGTCAGTGCCGGTGACCATACAGGAGTAGGTGCCCAGATCGTCCAGGGAGGGAGTGTTGAAGATAGCTCTGGACCTGGAGATGAGGACACGGGGGGGGGGGCAACAGGGTGTGAGGAAAGAGGTAGAAATTATTTTGCACATAAGCCTGGAACAACAGCAAGACACATGAATGACACTTACTTGCCGTTTTCAGTGACAACAGTCAGGCGAGAGGTGTCTGTGATAGCCTTGTAATTCTTGGACCAGATAAACTCAGAGCCTTCGCTCATTTCAGAACACTCAAAGACCATAGAGATCACACCATCATCATCGACATCCACGTAAATCTCCTTAGTGCCTGAGGGAGAGAGAATAAATGGTTAGTCTGTGTGCATCACCAGCTTTACAGGTTGTATCTCTTTAACTCAGGATTATAGTAATGACAGCGGCAGATAATACAATATAGGGCATCCGTTCTGAGTTCATAATAAAAGTGATTTTCCCTACTTTCCCAGACTTTCACACCTGCGTAGGAACACTGAATGTGTGACTTGCATAACAATCACACTCACCAGGGCGAGTCTGGGCCAGAATTGGACCTAAGGCTGCTGAGGGCTTTCCGACTCCAGCGAGATTTTGAGCACGCACACTGAAGACGTAGGATGTGCCCGGCTTCAGCCCCGTCACCTGAATCAGCACACGAGGAGTGGAAGGCAGTTAAGAGAACAATTTTGTCGGTATTTCACTTGCATTTCTCAAATCAAGAGAAACACGGGAAGGACACCTGAGCAACAGAATGACAGAAAAATAATCTCTCCATCTTCCTCACCTTCATGTATTTAGACTTGTTGGCCTTCTCGTGAACAGCCTTCAAGCCTTCCTCTCCAGCAGAGGCCTCCTTGAGATCCAAATAGTAGCCATTGACAGGAGTGCGGCCATTAAATGCCGGTGGCTCCCACAGGACCACGACGGAGGTGTCACGAACCTCGAGCACATGAAGACCAACAGGAGCACCTTGGAGGACAAATACCATAGACTGAATGACAGGGGGATGATTTTGGATTAACAAACACACTGTTACTGGACAAAACAGCGATGAATGTTTCAGATATATTTATCGTTATTAGGGCTGTAACTAACAATTATTTATATTTGTGATTAATCTACTGATTTCTTTCACAATTAATCGATTAATCAAAAGCTAATCAAACTCCCAGAGTCTACAGTGACATCTTTAAAATGCTTGTTTTTGTCCAACCAGCAGTCCAAACTCCACAGACTCTCTTGCAAAAAAAGCAAAGGCTGAAAAAATCAATCATCAAAATAGTTGATTTATTTTCCTTCAGCTAATTAATGTCACAGAATGAATTGCAGATCACATTCTTTTGTAAAGTATATTTCAACAGAAATACATTTTGGTGAAGCGAAAAATACACTTTTTAAAATGTATTATGATAAAAACCCATGAATTGGCTATCCATCTGCAACGCAATGTCGCCAGTACTACGTGAGGTAACTGACTATTCTTTTGCATTGCTGCTGACAATTATTTTATTTTCGATCAATGACCTCAGTAATTTGTCAATTATTTTTTCAATGAATCGTTTGGTATATAAAGGCCAAATTACTTGTTTTACCAAAAACCACAAGATATTCACTTTACTATCACTTGGCAGAGAAAGTAGGAAGGAAATAATCACATTCCAACAATTGAAAAGCCAGAACCACATGATAATGTGAGTTTCTGATTAAAAATAGCTTGAATAATTTATAGATCATTTATATTTTAAAAAATAAATCATTTTCTGTCACATGGCTAGTTGATTAATCATCTAATTCTGTCCTCTGTAATATCATCAAACCCAAACACATTGTCTCTCCTACCTGGCACAGTGATGGTCCATTCCCTGCACTCCAGAGCTGCACTGGCCAGAGATGCTTTACTCACACCTGCCATGTTCATAGCGCGAACCTGGAACTGGTAGAAGACGTTCTCCTTCAGGTTTTCGGCCTAAAAGAAACAAATGTGGATAATGAGAAATGATTAAAATACTTGTTTTGGGCTGGCAAACTGAAATAAAATAAAAATGATCAGTCTTCTGTCATTGGAAATTTGGTCCATAGGTGCTTGAAGTCAAAGAACTTACTTTATAGGAGGTAGTAGTCAATGCCTGATGGTTCATTTCATGCCATTTCCCAACAACGTCTCCCTTCACAGTCCTGTAGTCCACAAAATATCCCCTGATATCGGCCCCGCCATCATTAGCAGGTGCAGTCCAGCCGAGCACCATGTAGTCCTTTGCAGCCTCCAGCAGGGTCACACCAGTGGGCTTTCCAGGGATGGCTACAAAGCAAACACAACATCAACTTCGACAAAAAGACAAAAAGTCAAGAAGTGTGTAAACGAAGGTCATTTTCAGACATTCAGACCCTTTTTTTTTAGATTTCCTTTTATGAATGATCTCACACAGATGGCCAACTTTTGCAGAGGTCTTGTGTAAACTATCACAGTCAAATGTAGTACAGCTGAACATGCTACATGCTTTGGACACACAAATAGCACACTTTTTTGGGAGTCATTATAAGTTAAAGTACTTACACTCAAGGCCAGAAGCAGGGTAACTTTCATGATGAGACTCTCATTAGGTTCATGCTCTTTAGAACACAACGTTTTTAAGCCTTTACCTCGGCCATGCACCAAGAGGCCCCCCTGAGGAGTTATCGAACAGCAAAAGAGAACTCGAGCAGAAACACATTGACACAGAAATCAATAAAAGCATTGTAAAACATGATTTAATCTGTTATTTAACCATGTCGCGACTCAATGAAGGAGAGGGGCTGACAAAATGTTTGCATGTTAGTGATGAGTATTTCAGGCAATGTGCAAATATATGAAACATCAGTCATATATGAACATGAGCCGTCTGCAGTCAGGAAACTCAAGAAAGGATGAGGAGATATTTGGTATATGAGACTATAATGTAAGATTTTTTGTTAGGAAAAAGAAAACAGGTGATGAAAGTTAACAAGGTCCATGAACAAAAGATGAATCAAGAGGCTAAGAGGCAAAAAGCAGACGGCTTTGGGTCATGTGCATGAAAGTGCTGAACTATTTAAATCTGGTCTTTCTTTGGGTGGGGTGGGGGGGGATAGCACAGCAATATCATTCCCAGGATAAATAAATGTTTAAAAACAGCTTGGAGGATGGAGTGGAAGGAAAGAGTATGGCTTGAATGCTGCAGGCAAAGTGAATAATGGAGATGAGATGTGAGGACACTCACAGACAGCAGCTTTCACAACCACAGCGTCAGAGTCGTGGGAGCTCTGACTGTATCCTGCAGCGTTGACTGCCTTGACTCTGAACACGTAGTTTGCTTCGGTAGTCAGGCCGTGGCACACAAACCTGATAACAGCACAGACAAATATTTACAATTTCTGGTACATTATGCTTGCCTGACTGCATTTTGGAGGTAAATATTATACTTTGTACTCCACTACATTGATTTAATAACTTGTTTCATAGTGAGCGAAAGATACAAAATCTCACATAAAACCCTGGTACGACAACTGAAGGTAAGTTCATTAGCCTGGTAAACATCTAGTTTGATGAATGATGTTAATTAATCAAATAAAAAAGAGTAAAGGGACAATTTTACAGTTTGCAGTTACCCAGCTTAAACACACAAAATAAATATATTCTCAAGCAGCAACAAGAAAATGTTTGTAATGTTTTGTTGTGACCTACCTGGTCTTCTTGACAGGTTTGTTGTTGCAAGGCATCCAGACATTGGATCCCACCACGCTACAATCAATATAGTAGCCAACCAGGTGAGCGACTTCCTTGGAGGCCGCCCAGGAGACGACCACCGAGGTGTCGGTGTTCCTAGTGGCCACTGGACTGCCCGGAGTTGAGGGCAGGTCTGTTGAGAAAATAGGGAAAAGGAAAGAAATAACAATAATCCCAGTGAGGAAAGAGGGAAAATAACAGATTGGAATAAGACAGAACATAATTTCAGGAAGGATCTGTAAATAACTATTGAAATAAGAATGAGTTGGATGATAAGCTGATGGTATTTATTTTCGCTCACCCAGTTTATCTCCCACTGTGGTCTCTCCTGTGGGTACAGAAGACTCGCCCACACCAGCAGAGTTGCAGCAGCGCACACGGAAGTTGTAGGATTTTCCCTCGGCCAGGTCGAACAGGGCGAAGCGGGGAGACTTGACTGGCATACCAGTGTTCACTCTCTGCCAGTTGTCTGAACCTGAAACACACTGTGGTCCACAGAGAACCAGGCACATGTCACTGAGAGAGCAGTTAACAAGACAATAGTTACATAAATGCAATCACTGGAACGCCGACACATGTTGACATAGACATTTCTTTTAGTTTTGGATGGTCTACTACTCAAAAACCCAAAGATACGTATGTACTATAATGTCAGAGAAAATAAGAATATATTCACATTTGAGGAGCTGAGAACAGTGAATTAATGGCATTTTTGCAAAACAAACATGATTTAACCATTAATTGAATATCAAAACGTCTACTGATAAATTTCAGTTCTACAAGAGGCAGTTATCCATTTCTCCTCACCTTCTCAATGTAGTACATGACTCCTTCATGGCCTCTCTGGACTGGAGGCTTCCAGGCGAGCACCACGTAGCTCTTGGTTGCCTCTGTCACCTCAACATCAGTGGGTTCTCCGGGGACGACGCCCACTGAGGAGGTAAGAGGAAGCATGCATTATTTGCAGGTGGTCACTTAAAACAGGTGATTAATACTTTTTATTCATGATAGGTCACTTCGGCAATTAATCTGTTGATTTATGATTAATGCATCAGTTGTTTGATTTAAAAAATGTCTGAAAACTATCACTATTCACATTTCAGAAGCTGGAATCAGAGTCTCAAACTGATCACAAAGTTAGTTGGCAACAAATTCATTAGTTGACGAATAATCAATTCATTGATGAATTGTAAAATTATAAAAGTTACTCTGATTTAGAAAATATATATTTAAGGAACAGTGGACTAGGCTTAAAATCTGACTTGACATTTTACACCAGCTTTTAATACTCAACAGTTTTTACATAGGTCAGTATAAAATGCTATATCACGATTAATTGCTGATTAATCAGAGCTTGAAGCTGTCATACCAGTAGGATCCTCCTCTGTGAACTTGATCATGCCAGTCCAAGGAGCTGAGGGGCCAGCTGTTGGGGGAAAAAAATCAAGGAATTGGTTTAAAAAGTGCAGTTATTGGCTGTGTCGCAGCATGCCGGCACAACTCCGGTGACTTCTCACCTCGCAGACGGGCTCTGTCGGAGGGATCCATGGCAACCACTGCCTCAGAGACACGAGACGGGCGGCTGACACCTGCCTTGTTCACGGCCCGCACCCTGAAGGTGTAGGAACGGCCCTCCACCAGTCCTGTGACGGGGAAGCGGGCATATTTCACGGGGACATCGTTACACTGAGCCCAGTGGTGAGTGCCCACCTCGCACCTGCCAAGGAAACAAAGTTTTCTTTTTAAATCTTCTAATTCTAGTAGGATTTTTTTTTCTTTGTGCTTTTCACAGCATGAATTAAACCAGTTTTACTGTAAATCTCGTAGTGAGATTGTCTCACAGCCAAAGCATTGAGATGCTGCTCTGACCAACCTGTCGATGTAGTATCCTAGGATGGAGCTGCTGCCCTCCACCGCTGGCTGCTTCCAGGTCACCACCACGTAGTCCTTATTGGCATCGTGACAGCGCACATCCAGGGGGGCCACGGGAACACCCTCCACCTCCACATCGGCATCTGGCATAGCAAGACACGCACGCACGCGCGCACGCACACACACACACACACACACACACACACACACACACACACACACACACACACACACACACACACACAAAACACACACTTGTGAGCAGTGCTGTTTCTAAATCAGGCTGATCTCCATTACATACTCAGTGTCCATTTTCTGACCTAGTTACGTCATTACAGTAGAGCCTGTGTGTTGCAGGACTGTAGCTAGTTGTCACAGATTGCTTTGCGTCTTGGTAACATTAAAAAAAAAGGGGATTCTGAAGATTTTCTCTCATGCATAAACCTGCTGATCTGTATTACAGATCAGACTCTCTGTGGCGACTTTAAGGGTATGCAGACGGATATAGCAGGGACATTCCACAGAGAAACCAAACACCTCAGAGAGAGCGTTGTGTCACTTAAAGACACAGCAGAATTGAATGGTTCCCTCATACGTCTGTGAGTGTGGTGATCTCTAATATGTTGCTTCAAGTTTGCACATACACACATTGCTGAAACTGTATAAATCAGTGAGGACTTTGAGGTTAAAAGACTCGAACTTTGTGCATTAAAATCAAAAGCTCTAGTTGAAATATCCAGTGGGCAGCTTACCTTTGACAAACACATAGGCGGAGTAGGTGTCAAAGCCAGATTTGGTGTTGATGCGCAGGGTGTACATGCCCTCATCCTCCTTGTTGAGGTGGACGAGCGTGAGTGTGGCACGCTCCCCAGACCAGTGGGTGTGCACCCATTTAGAGGGCTTCAAGGGGACAGCTAACGGGACATAAAAAACAAAAACACCCATGATTGGATGCATGTAGCGGATTCATTAGAAAGGTGATACACAGTAGTTATAAAGGAGCATGACGCCCTACTTCTGTTTTATTTTTCCACTTACAGTTTCTGGACCACACAACATCAGGCTGGTAGTTCTTCACAGTGGGATAAATGATGACGGTGCAGCCCAGACTCAGTGTTTCTCCTTCACTGCCAAAGGCCACTTCGAATTTGTCGAGGATGGTTGTTTTAAAGGTGACACCGTGTTCTGGGGAGAAACCATCTGCAGAAGAAACACTGCTGTTAAAACATTATACCTGCATTTACTGAATTTTGAGCACTTTGTGGCAGCGCAACAATCTGTACACACAACACTGACACATTATCACTTTATAAATGTGTTTTTTTTACACATCCAGCAGATACAATCATCATTTGGAGATGTTTTTTTGTCCCCCTGATGAGTGAAAGACCAATATTCACTCTCCTCCTAGCTCTGTATTTGGTCTCCATCAATTCCTGAATAAAAATATCTTGTTCCTGAGATGAATGCTAAACTGCATTTCCCTGTCTATCGTTTGATAGTGCACAGCGTTCATCTGATATCACAGTGTTGATGTTAATATAAAACATCATAATTCATGTTTCTCTAGGAGCATCATCAAAGAGCAACAAAGTCTGCACATGGAGCGAGTTGTGAGGGAGGAATGGGTCATGTAAGGGACTTTTACCCAGAGTACCGGGGTTGTGTTCTGTGTTATATCGCTGGATCAACTGATTTTGTCTTTTCAGGGTTTTTTAATGTGCAGTTTTCTGTTTCTGTCTGGTAAGATTAGGGCACAATAACTACTTGCTTGGATTTAAGATCACGTTTGGGTTATGTAAACCCTCTGTAACTAATGTACGTGTTAGTGTATGTCTTACAGAGCACCTTTGATTACTGTATACACTGTATGTGAAATATTAAATGTGGTCAAATTATCTAAAGTGACTCACGTGGTTTGGGATCTAGTGGGCCTGCTTCCTCGCCATCCTGGAACCCTACAGAGAAACACATCCTTCAGCAACCTTGTTGTGCCAGTAACAAGACACTTCACATTCACAATCACATAATGAAAACATTTTTCATTTGAGTTTGAACTTTCTGACTTTCCTCCAGATGTGTTCTACTAAAGCCAAATCCTGTAAACTATACTATATACTGTATATATAAATAACTGTGTGACCGCGTTGTGCTTGCAGCGGTATTAATTTAAACCTCTACTTTAAGCTTTGACCTCTATCTGAAGGAGAAGGAGCTGCTGCAACAATAATCTGCGCGAAAAAAAAACCCAAAACAGTTTAACCTACTTTTGACAACAATCGTAGCCACAGACGAAGCTTCTCCTTTCACATTCAGGGCAGAGGCGCAATACTGAGCAGTGTCGAGGAAATCGCAGCTGGAAATTAAAAACAAATGTGCAACATTTATTTTGGGGTAGTGAGTATTTTGGGCACATCTCATTCATTCCAGCTGAAGCCATGCAGCGTGAGCTTAATGATTACCTACTTCTTGATCTCCAGGGAGTGCATGTTGTAATTGCTCTCGGCTGTGTACTTCTCAGGGTGGGACTTTGCATCGATGAGCACGTTGTTTTTGTACCTTGAAGACAGCAGAGGGAGACAGCTGGTTTATTTCTACTAAGGTATTGTAAAAAATACTTGGATAGCAGTCAAAGTGTTTAAATGGGCAAATGCACAGTGCAACACAGGGTCATCCCAGGCAATGAAGTTCTTGTGACATGGCCAACTACAACTACATAGTGTAGAAGGCATAAAGAAAAAATATCTGATTATTAAGAAGATCACAGATAAGGGCATTTATACCTTTTTCTTGTTATAAAGAAAATCGAGTGTGCCCTCAAACAAGTTGTGAGGACTTCCGCAAGGTTGTGATGTCACAAATATACAGTCATCGCCTTCAGCCACATCCCCTGCACAACCACAGTTGAAGAAACACCTGCAAAGCTGATGCAGAAATATGTTGGCTGGTGCCTTCTTAGGCTTGTGAGAGCTGACCAATCAGATCAGAGATTTTTGGGAGGAAGGCCTTAAAGAGACAGGAACTAAAATGGAGTGTTCAGACAAAGGCTGAACAGAGGAGCTGCAGCAATGGACAGTATGAGAAAATTAAGTGTTTTTTTTTATTTTAATAAAAGCATGAAAACATTTTCTAGTCAACACCCAAATGAGCATAACATGGGACCTTCAAACTGTAGTGTGTGTGTGCTCATGCTGCAATGTGGAAAATGTATTTGACAAGATGACAAGAGATGGAAACATCTCTATGACACACAAAGGCTGATTGCTCTCATCAGCCTCTTTTTATGACTCAGGAAGGGTGGGGACCAGTGACTCTCGGGGATATCTCACCAGGCAACCCTGGGTTTAGGCCATCCAGCCACAGTGCAGTGCAGCTTGAGAGTCTTGCCCTCCCAGACAGTCTGTCCACGGGGCTTGACGATGAACTCTGGACGGTGTGTCAGGTTGTCTGGGTTCATTTTCCTACGGAACTCCACCCAGGTGTCCATCTACAGGAAGAGAGTGAACCAAGACTGTCAGATAAATGCATCATCTTTGTATGCTTAATGTGAAAGATTGGATTATTTGAAATTGGATCCACAAGAGAATGAAATGGATTTACCGTCTTGCTCATTTCCATTCGTTCGGCGGATTCCCTGACGTGTGTTGATCTGGTTTTCTTCTCCACCCTAACATGCATGGCCTCCTTGGCCTCCCTGACAAACAGGTTCCTCATGGCCACATACTGAATCCCCTCCTCCGTCACCTCCTCCTCTTGAGCCTCCATCAGACCGCGAACAGCTTCATGACTGGCGACACAACAAACCACCGACTTGTGAGAGCAGTTCAGACTTTCAGTCATGATGTCATTGACTGTAATAAAATGCCGACCATCCCATTGGTGTTGATTGCTTTGCAGTGTCTTCGCTCACCTGGCTCTGAACACGGGAATGACATAGCCGATAACTTCTTTATCCTTGTCCATTGCCAGGTAGGTGCGTTTGGCTCTCTTGGGTAGCGGGCTCAGTTTAACCACCTCCTGCCCCTTCTCTGTTCTCACAGAGGTCTTCAGGCTGAGAGGTAAGGGACAGCAATCAGAACCGTGGCACTACAAACACCAACATACATCAGATAGCCTATCCAAAAGGGTTTATGGTGATCTCTTTTCTACATGAAAGCCATATAAAACCTTAAAGCAGGGGCTTAAATATAATATATATTGGGGGGATGCCCACACAATAAAAGGAAAAATAGATATAAAAACAAATATATCATTAGCAAATGTTATTATAGTTATAGCTAAACTTAACAAATTGCAATTTTTATAACTACCAGTTCTAGTATTGTTGTTTACCGTCCTGCATGTGTATTGTCCAAGTGTTGTTGCCGTACAGTCAACGTCAAACATTCTACTGTCTCTCTGGTTCATTATTTTCAAATGGATCCAAAAGTGGAAAACTAGGATGTGAAATGAGTGTTATGTTGGCTGTATAACTGTTGTTTGTGATTTCGCCTTTTTGGAATCTGAGCGCTCTTAATTTAACGGAAGAACTGCAGACTCAAAGCGATGAATCAAATATTTTTACTTCAGGAGAGAGAAGAGTACCAAAGCATTACACAGACATGTATAGACATCTATTCATTGAACACTTGTACCAGTGTATCGATTTGTTATGAACATTTTTCGTTGATGTCATGTCAAATTCCTGTTATTAGCTAGTGAATAAATAAAAAGTTCATCCCATGTGTCAGATGGCAGGAAGTGAGTTTTGCATTTTTCTACCCCTGAGCAGATTTGCATTGAAGGATCGGGCTAATTAACATTCAATGTTTTTCTTACGCTTATCAGACTGAAAACTGCCCCTGATACACTATTTATGCCGTTTTTTTTTTTTCATTACAGTACAGTGCACAGCTGCACAGCAACAAAATTACCAATCCTTAAATAATAAAAATGATGTTGTCTGCTGACACTAATAAAAACACTGCCAGTGTTACACATCGATTTATTCCTTCTCGAAAACTAATGGGAAAACTTTTAATTCTATGTATTCATTGCTTGAGGTTCGGCAGTGTAAGCAAATAAAACAATCGCTACTGACTCAATTCTGATGCTAATAACTGGCTGCCATTTAGCTCATTTAGTTGTAATGAATTAAAGATGAACATCTGCATAACTACTTGACCTCATAGGAGACCGATTAATTAAAATGTAGAGTCTGCAGCATGTGCAAAATTTGTCTGCAATGACAAAAAAGAAAAAAAAGATAAAAGATATCTAAAAGTAAGAATGCTTACCCTGACCCATATCACACTCTGACTCATGTAACTATCAGCTCCTCGGGTCTCTCTTACTGTCAGTCTATGGTGAGTCTATAAATGGAGCCGGAACTGAAGGATATGCAGCATGGGTGGGAAAAGTTCATCTCAAAACCCTGCTTTCACTCATAATCTCTGTCAAATCTGCCTTGGCCTACCCACTTGGCCTCAGAGAGTAGCGGCACAACGCGGCTTTGATAAACTCTATTCAGAAGGGGTGAGATCAAGTCGACGGAGGAGGCTGAAGGCGCAGCAGAGACAGACAAATGGAGGGAGTCTCAAAAAGATTGCTGCAGAGTTTGTTTCCTGCTGCTGACTCACCAGGTGTGATGAAAAGGAAGTCTTTGGCTCAGCGTGTAAGAAAGTCAAAGGTGTAAAAAAGTTTTACTGCTGATAAAAGCGCTTCGTTCCTTCCAGTCTGAGAAGCTACAGTATCTCAAGATTTGGATGATAAAATTAGAAACTTTCTGCGCAATCGATCACTTTTAACAGAAACAAAGGGGACAGGACGTCAACACACAACCAAGAGTTATCAACTACTAAACGTCCGTGGAAGCCGGCGCACAGCCGTTTATAATTTCATGACTTCCATACAGTGCCTTTACAGTTGGCCCTAACGGCAACGTCTCATGTCCTGCCTACAGAAATAGCTTGAGCTATCCATGAATATATTTGGCAGCCCTTCACTGCAGCTGAGATTCCTTCCCTGACCCCGTTTAGAAACCTATCATGGTTCCAACATGCACACTGAGCCCGACAGCTGGAAGGACAAAGAAAGTCTGACCTTATTGCATGTAGACGAGCGCTAGTGACACAATGGAACACACATACAAGACACAGACCCGTGTTTGATCAGCGGTGTCGTATTGACACAACACTTGAACTGCACTTTGATCAAGCCTCGTTTGATTCTAGCACAGCATTTTACATGGAGATTAAATTAGATGAACTTTTCTCAAAGCGTAAGGAAATGTTACAAGTGCAGCCCATGTATAAATAAAAATTACAGGTTGAATACTTCTTCGATTTCGCTGCTAATACATTTTATTTCCTTTATTGATTAATCGGCCAATTACTTGCTCTATTAATCGATTAACTCTTTGGTCACTAATAGGGCTGCAACGAGCGATTATTTCCACTGTCAATAAGTGTGTTGTTAATTTTATTGTTTAATCAATAAGTTACCTGGTGCTTTTTTAAAAAAAAAATAAAGCTCCCATTGTATTTATATGTGTCTTTATATGTTATTTTCTTGTTTTTTGCGCACACAAGGAAAGACAAACTTCCGCGTGTTGCATGCGAAAGGTAGACAGTAACAATTTTGTGTTTTCTAGTTGTTCGGTCTATAAAATGCCAAAGATGAGGCGCTCAAATAGCTTGTTCATCCACAGCCCAAATATATTCAGTTTACTCTCATGGAGGAGTGAAGAATCTTGTCTTATACAGATCAAGATCAAGATCAAGATAGTTGGCAATTAATCAACAATTGACAACTAATCGATGAATTGTTGCAGCCTTACTCTCTAAAATATATCAAAGTGGTGAAAGAGGCACAATTTGCAAGTTGGCTTCTTCAAGTTTGCTTACTTTATCCGAAAATAGTCAATAGTCCACAAGTCAAAGGAGAAGACATAGAGAAGCTAGAGACAGAAAAAAAAAATGCTTACTTGGCAGATCAACTTTCGCTTAAATTGCCCCTCTGTTGCAGCTCTATCTTACATTATAATATAGACTTGTGTTATTGTGCTCACTGCAATTTGTTTCACTGTATTCAAATGTACTAATATTTGGAGATGTTAATTGGCTTCAGATTTTAAGATGATGCAAATTAAAACATATAAAAAACGATATAAAACGATATAAAAAGAATGTTTCTGTCAAAGCACAAAACTATTGCCAGGCTAAGTAGATAATGTAGCTAGAAACATTTCAACAGCCCACAGATCTGTACACTTAAGATTTAAGGCTTGAGACTTGGTCTAGACTCCGACTTAAGTAATAAAATTAGGATTTTAGTCTTGATCGTTTTGATAATCTAAGAAATCAAGTTTTGCCTTAGGAAAATCCTGAAACATTTAAAAATATATAAATAAATAAGACAATGACGTACACTCTTACATTAAATATTCAGTTATCGGGCCTTTGCATTGAATTGACCCGCTTTATGCTCGGAGGAAATTCAACTGAAGCAGCTTTGGAAATGAATGTTTGTACTCTGACTTGTCATCTGCATATAAAGCGGGGGAACTTGACTTGAACTTGGCCCCTAAAACGCTTAAAAACAGACTGTTATGCAACAGCGTCACGGAGAGAGATCCATGTCCTTACAAAAATACAAAACCCTGACATTAACAGAGGAACATCTCCGGGCAGATGAAGGCAGCGAGACGCTTTCCACCAAAACACTCTTTTTAAGGCTTCGTGTCTTTTCCCTCCTGCTACCTGCTGAACACGCTTCACACCAAACCAAAACTACTGCGCTGAATATTTTAGAGAGGTCTGCTTGACTGCGTTCATCGCTTCTAAGGGTTTAGAGGTGACAGCTCACCTCATTTCTATTTTACAGTATTAAAATATCAACCGTCTGCTTCGTATTTCGTGCCTCGCGTCTGAGTCACTCCCATCCTCTTACCCATGGCTGGAGGTCTTGACAGACGAGAACGACTGCTTGCTAACAGACGACTTGGTGCTCAGGTAATAGCCACTCTCATAGTGATGCTGCTGCTGCTGTTCCAGCTGTTGATGATGCTGCTGCTGTTGATGGTGATGATGATGCTGCTGCTTCTGCGTCACTTGTATTGATCGTGACATCCTGAGGGGCCACTCCACCAACTTATAATATCAGACTTTTCCTTTACTTTACCAGCTCTGTAAATCAATCTCATTGTTATTATTACAGATTGATTCCTTAAATCGAGGGGTTAGTTCAGAGCGTGAGATGGCGATTAGGTATTAAGGATGGTGGTTCAGGCGACCAGTTGTTAGGATGATTTTTGTTTTGTGTGTTAGATCTGGTTAAGATCTGGTTAACTCTACTGAGTTACATGAAGAAGCAGCGGGTATTAAAAAATAAACCGTAGCAGCAGTGATTTCTCACCATACACTACACTTTCATGTTGTGATTTCAAAGATAATACGAAGGTTTGGATGACAGTCACCTGCACAGGTGGAACTATAAAAGTGACGTTCAGGGACAGATGGTAAAATGATGTGTTTGGGAATGTCTGAAGTAGTTTGAGGAATTGTTCAATAACTGTATAGATAAACTGTTCACGTAAGGTAACATATGTTAAACTCTTACAGGTTGAGGCTGCACCTAGTGATTATGGAAATCAGTGATCGACATGTAACAGTAAAGTGGTCATAGAATAATGTCCTAAGGCCAATGTTGACATATTCAAACTGCATGTCTGGTGCAAGCAAAGGTCTACAGGCCAAATTCATTCAGTTGTCATTACAGAAAAGATTAAACAATCACATTCGAGAAGCAAGAACAATCTAATTTTTGGCATTTTTGCTTTAAAAGAGAGAATAAGTTTTGTTGAATTTTCAGTGGAGTCACCAATGATTAATCCACAAATCCTACAGCTCTAACAGGCACTGCTCAGGTTATACAGCCTGAAAACATGAGCAGCTCCCACTGAGCTGAGGCCCATGATTATGTAACCACACAACAATAAGGTAATAATAAGCAGTTCATGACAATAGACCCAAAGATGTATTTTATGACGGTTGTGTCCTTGAGCAACATCTCCAACAGCCGATCTGCTGTATGCCTCTTTATTTGTAAAGAGCTACAAACTGTAAAGTTGACTGTAAGTCATGAGGGCACCGAGTGCATGGATAGAAGAGCTGTGTCACAAAAACCTTTGTGGAGTTAAAGCAAATGTTAAATGAAAAGATGAGCTTCTTTTTAGGATGAGATTTCACTTCAATGACACATGCAGTCTAATCTACAAGATACAATAGCCAAAAACGACAAAACCTTGTTAGTATAATTATGTGACATTTAAGTATCTGAATTACATAAATGTACAACAGTAAAATCAATTAAGTGGTTTAAAGAAGGCCTCAGGCCTCACTGGGGGATTTTTTTAAATGAAGACCAAAAGACATAAACTCTAATAATAATTCCTTCTTGATTAAAAGAAAAAAAAAAAAGTAATATTACTCACCACAACTTGGTATTCACCAATCCACAAAAGTAGAAGATGACAGAAAATGTGTGCTATTCCAAAAGTAGCCAAAGCAAGTCCAGATCCAGGAAGCAGCAGGGTGAGGGGCAGTGGACAGGACGGCAGTCCACAGAACAAAAATAATGCTGCCACTCGGCAGAATGCACAAGACACCGTGAGGACCTTTTAAGGCTGGGACGGCTTTAAATTTAGACCATGAGACCATGAGAAGTGCCAGGCGAGCCGTGCTGAGGAGCCTCTGCTGGGCCTGGCCCTCAGCTGGGTGCTCAAAGTACAGCCCACTTAGAGGAGGTGTGGGAACTTCTCATGTGTGAGCCAAGGTTTGTTAATTAGTTGATAAAGGAGCTGCAGCTTCAGTGCCTGTTGAATGGGCTGATATGGATTGTTCCAGAGCAGACAGTGGATGAGTCTTGAGAAGAAATACGCTATTATACTGATAAGAAAAAAGAAAAAAAAACGCTGCCATCGTATGTATTCACTGACCACCTTTAATGGCTTAATGGCAGGGCTGCACCAAAATGTGACACCAAAGCGCTGTAAACTGACCCGTTTCTCTTAACTTACAGTTAATTTACTGAACTTACTTGTTTTTAACCCTAACCCTAACCCTAACCAATATGCAGGCATTCTGCTGTGCAAAAACAAACAACACACGTTGAACTTAACACAATAATATATGGATTTTGGGGGGGCGGGGCGAAACGTAACAAAAGAAACAGAATTAAACTCGGCGTGGAGACAATTTAACAGGTTTGTTAGCGATTGCTGCCACCTGCTGGTGGGACATATAAACTGCAGCGTTTACTGTTTGAACAAATATAAACAGATTGTCAAATCAACTGTGCTTCTTCAGTAACATGAGTGTAAAACTCCTCAACATCTTTCATCATCCTCACACATCACAGCTTCACTATCACTCATCTTCTTCTTGCCCATCGTGAAATAAACAGAGAAGTAGAAATAAGGACAACGTGGAATATTCCAGACAGTTGGCTCCTCCCAGCTCGACTGTGATTGGTCAGTTCTGGAAAGAGGAAATAAAACATTGATGGTTCCTCTCCTCCATCAGCCTGTGGATGCTCTGCTAGCCGTTTGGCACTAACGCTTGTATTTTCTAAAGTAAGGTGGGTGATTCACTCTGCTGAGTTGTCTTTTCCTCTAAATGTGGCGCATATTAATGTCACATAAAGCTAGTGTTTCTCTTGTGCATTGGTCTCGGTTAGCTTGCTAAGGCTAGTCTGGTCAGTCAGTTATTCAGGTCAACAGTAGGCTAGCGTTAAGCTAGCTAAGTAATGCTAAAAACGAAATGTTTTGTTAGTTAAAGCTGCTGAGATTTGTGAAGTACGTTGGGTAGCAAAAATATGTTACATGTTACACCAAATATAGGTCATGACTTCGTCACATTATTGACCATTGCATGACCATTTGCGTTTGTTCTAGTTATTGTTAGCGCATGTGAGGCAGGCTAACGCTGACATCATTTGTTGTGCAGACCCCTATGACTGTATGCTGTACACTAAACTCCTTTTATTTAATTGTCAACATTGTGGTTATCTTTGTAAATTCCCTCTAAGCAGTTATCATTGAGTAGATAACCAGAATCCCATACAGCTAAATTGAGAACATCTAGCAATTGTTCAATCTGCTGAGTCCAGAGTTCCATATTTTCCTATTAACTGGGCCTTGCTCTACATCCATGGGTAGCTGGGTTGGCTTGGTTGAAGATGGTCTAATATACACCAGAAAAAGTGCAGTCTCAATTAATTTGATGATGATGATGACACCTTTTGATCTTTTCTGTTGAACTCCCATACATGAAGTCATTTTCACTGTCAGTTGATTGATACACGACCAAATATGCAAACCAGAAATAAAGGTTATTGATTAAAACATTTCAATGGGAGTCCTAAAATTGTACACAAGATTGCAACAAACGACTGAGTCGTGTCACTTTAGTAAATTAGGAGTAGATTCTTCAATTTTATTCAAACTTTTTGTTGGGTTTACAAGGTGAAACAAAACAAAGCACACAATTAATCGTACTCATTGAAAACTGGTGTGTATGTTGAGTCCCTCACCAATGTTTTCTAAGCCTGGATGAGTACTGACAGCAACTCTTCCTAAGTCTCTATGCTGCTGTTCTTCTCCTTCTGCTTCTTATCCAAGCTACACATAAAAGTATGCATAAGATGTCCTAGAAGTGCCTCGTATGTAGTAACACCAGGGACCCAAGCAGTAGACTGGCACTACGCCATCTGGGAACCTGTAGCCGCAACCTCTTTACATCATTGTAAGCCACTATGATCCTGCTTATGCTAATTTTTCCATAACTTAACTGCAAGTGAGCTGTATAGATTGGTTAATAGAAAGCTCGAAATAATGAACATTTTACTGTAATAGAACACATTACTTAAAGCATATATGGAGAAATAATTACCGAATTACGTATAATGTCAAACATTTGCTTGTCCCAGCTACTTGAATGTAAGGATTTGCTGTAACCTGACATATAAGCCAAAACAAGAAAGACAATGCATAGCTATCGTACTAAAATGTATGATTATCAAAATACATTTGACAACATTGATATACATTTTAGATCATATTAGCAAGGCCCTGGTTGACACCTTCGAATATATAATCTGTGTTACAGGAGAGGGGGACACACCAACTGCCAACATGTCAAGCAAAAGGGCCAAGGGAAAGAACACCAAGAAGCGTCCTCAGCGTGCCACCTCCAATGTATTTGCTATGTTTGACCAGTCTCAGATTCAGGAGTTTAAGGAGGCCTTCAACATGATCGACCAAAACAGAGATGGTTTTATTGACAAAGAAGACCTTCATGACATGCTGGCCTCATTAGGTAAACCTGACCGTTTATTTTCCCACTTTTAGACTTATTATATGTCTTGTTTTCAAGACTGTTCCTTTGATTTGTAATTTAACAAAGAGTTAAACAAAAAACACTAGCTTCTGTTTGTGCAAAGCCAAAATGCTCCTGATATGGATAGATGACGTTAGAGTGGTGGTGTCAGAGTCGGAAATCCTTATTACTCTCGACCGTTTTACAGGTAAGAACCCCACAGAGGATTACCTGGAGGCGATGATGAACGAAGCGCCAGGACCAATCAACTTTACCATGTTTCTGACCATGTTTGGAGAGAAGCTGAACGGCACTGATCCTGAGGATGTGATCCGTAATGCTTTTGCCTGCTTTGACGAGGAGGGAACTGGTGAGTTGGAATTTTTTTTTTTCATTTTGACTGTGCACTGTACCACCTGATGCTTCTCCTCAGTGTCTCCAGACCCAATTCTGTCAGGACATGCTTTGATTCATTAAGAGTGATCATGATCATATCCTCAATGGATGACATAATTTCCCTTGTCCTGAAATGACAAATAGAAATGATTAAAGCTGCAGTTGGCTGTTTAAGCTATTATTGTCAAATCTGACATTTTCTTCAATTATCCAATAATAATTTTGTTTAAAAATATCACAAAATGTCAGAAAAAAAAGAGTTTAAAAAAAGGGCGTATTTCGGTTGCTTGCACATATATGGGTGAGGTTGTTCAGAAATATAAGTTTAAAGGAATATGTGTATTGATGTTGCATTTTAACAATTGATATATCAATTTTCGAAAAAAAAAATGGTTAGAAAATTCCTTTAACAATTTGAAATCAGAGAAATTACAGCTAAAGGCAATGTTGTTTAACAATTAAGTTTAAATTTGCTGTGCTTGCTTGAATGTAAGTAGCAGCAACATGCTATGCATATTTTTATTTTCCTCCCTTATATTGCAATAAATCTCACAGGTATGATCCAGGAGGAGTACCTGCGGGAGCTGCTCACTACGATGGGCGACCGGTTTACAGACGAAGACGTGGACGAACTCTTCCGAGAGGCGCCCATCGACAAGAAGGGCAACTTCAACTATGTAGCATTTACGCGTATACTAAAGCACGGTGCAAAGGACAAAGACGATTAGTGGCAGAAGTAGCTCTGGACAAAGTTTATTCTGTATATCTTGTGTATCTTTGAGTCTCCACTTAGAGCAGCTATATCATGTTAATTGGTTCATGACAAGCTTCACCATGGTATAGCTCACCGAAGGTCATTTGTTCAAGCTGCTTGTTGGACCCCCCCCCCAACTTCTCAACCCCACTCTCAAAGCTCATTTGCACATCTGTGAAAACACCACTGTAGGGTCTGTATAAGCTAGTACAGATGTAAGACCTTCTTGGATTTAACTGGAAATAAACAGAAACAAGGAGTCTGTTATCGTGACTGGTTTGGTTTTACTGATCATTTGTATTTTGTGGGAATCAGGAGTTTGGAGATTAAAATGTGTTCTGAGACGAATCACTAACACGCTTCATTTTTCAAAAATGGTTTTATTTTAAAACAAGGTAAAATTGATAAGATGCGTCGGTCTTAATGATGGTTTAAAGTAGGGCTGCAACCAGCGATTATCTTCATCGTCACTTAATATGCAGATGATTTTAACAATCGATTAGTCTCTGAAAGGTAAAAAACTGAGAAATACTCAACCAAAGTGATGTTTTCAAATTGCTTCTTTTATACAACCAAAAGGTACAAAAAGTGGAACCAGCAAATGTTTGATGTTCTTTGCTTGAAAACTGATTAATTGATTATTTATTTGGGTGATTAATTTTCTTTGACTGATGAGTCGACTAATGGTTGCAGCAATAATTTAAAGCAATACCAATTCCACAGACATTAAATGGGATCAGACACTGAATTTAAAGACAGGTGCTGGCTTTGACTCTTGATGCAGATTAAGAAATATACACAATGACCAAAAGTATATGGACAGTACTGTACTTCCTCCAGCTCGAGCAAGAGTAGACAGAAGACTTACGCACGTTAATGTTTGTCCACATACTTTTGGTTAGGTTTTTTTCTCGTTGCTGTGTGCCAACATGTTAATTTTGTACAGAACTGTTCTTTGACATTAATATTAATAATTTGATAGACATTCAGCACTGCTTTTTGACGGTCTAAGGGGGGGATCTACACAATTTGCCATGATTCAAAGCACCTCTGATCCTTTCACAATGTCACTGTGGTTACAATATCTTGAGGGAGCACCTTATATCTGTCTTAAACCCGGGTAAATGTATCCCAGCTGCACCCAGGATCAGCGCAGATATCCATCTTCCTTCCGTTCGCAGGGTTCTCGCACACATCACGTTAACAATAAATAGACAAGGAGCTGCTCCACACTTCAAGTTTTCTGTACACTTTGCAGTTGCTCACAGAGCAATGTATAGCACATGATATGGGAGACTGTCTCGCTCTACTCCGCCAGGGCGAGATTTTTCGACTGGATCTTCGATAGATGATCCGATATACAAGCCTCGATCTTGTCACACTGGGCCAAGAAATCCTATTGACAGAAAATAAAAACACTTGATTATATCCGTCAGTATTCTCAGTGGTTTCCAGTTATTTTGGTGACACTGAAAAAGAGGCTTACCTGCACTGTCTTCACAAGTCCCTTTTTCTTGATTCTACAGTCGTTGAAATTATCTGGGAGACTCTGTTGAAACAAGGGGTTTATTATATGAGACATAAAAAACAAAAACACATGCACACAAAAATAAACACCTGAAAGAAACTGGGTTACCAGAGCATCAATCTGCTCCAGGATCTTCATGAACTGTTCCGCTGCTATTTTCACTCTGTGGTCTAGTTTACCCAACGCCTCCGCCTGGAGGTCTTTGGCCAGGAAGCCCTGTGGATGGGGACGGGTGATGATCTAAGATGTTCACAGAAACTAGCGTGGGAACGTTTTACATCATAAAATCTGTATTTGATTGCTTACATTCTTGAGTCCAGTCAGCTCCCCGTCTACTTTCTCCAGCTTTTTCGCCGTCTGTTCCACAGATTTCTCAATGTCTTTCAGCTTCTTCAGCTCAGCTTCTTCCTCGGGACTGTTCTGTTTGCAGATCATTGTCAGGATTCGATCACATATAACGGTCACACGTCGGAGACGTCACACATGTAATGGTCTTACCCGCTTTCCGATCATCATGAGTTTGCAGCCTTCTTTTAATCCATAGCTGGACAGACTCTCCTCCATGTCCTTCAGTGATTTTCCTGGATTTCCAAAATAAACAGGGCAAGGTTTGAGCTGGACATGTCATATGATACGTAAGCACACATAGCTGGGAGACAGAGAGACTTTCAATTTACCTTTGAAGATGATTTTCTGTGAGGTTTGTGGGACTCCGGTAGCTTGAGTGAGAGCATCTGAAAGGTCTTTGACAGTGGGACCGTTGCCGTCATCCTGGCCAGTTACTGTGATGCTGTGTTTAGTAGATCCTGGACGGGGAGAGAGAGACATTAAGGCTGCAGCTATGAAACTGCATAAACACTTCCCTCTGTGGGAATTAAATGAAGATTCCCCGGAACAAAGTGGCCAAGTTGGATATTTACATTTGTAATTTGCTTCACAGAAAGTTAACCTCTGGCTTGGCTTTGAACCAAATGTAGTTTAACTGAATCATGAAATTAGTAGGCTAAACGTTACCCTTCAACAAAAAACACGACTTTCTGATGGCAAAGTGTTTGAGCATACTCTTAATATTACAGAAAAGAGATTAACAGTAATATCTTTATTTTTTGACAAAATGATAAACATATAAGCTGAATAAGAAATGATTGTCGGATCCCAGGTTCATAAAAAATAAAGAATATTCAAGCGAAATATATAAATACAAGCCAGTTAACGTACTAAACTGAGCTACTCGTAAATGATAAGTGAGGGCTAGCTACATTAGCTAACCATTTCCTAGCTACTCCAGCGATTGCCGACACGTATATCTAAAATAAAGTTAGATTTTCATGTGTATATGCCATCTGGTAATAATCGTGTAACATCGTGAAAAATCCCATTACCGTAGGCAACTGTCACAGTGATCGTTTGCTCTGACATTCTGCTTTTTACCGTCCTGTAAAAATCACAGCATGAATCACACTGCTAACTGTTGCTGTTGGCTAACAACTTCCGGGACAGACCGGAAACACTTTTCCAAGTTTTTTTTTCTTCTTTACTTTCTTCACGAACTCACTACTTTTTTATTTGACTTGTATTAACGGAACAATACATACAAACAAAACGCGCTCTTTCAAAACGGATCATACCACTCATATAACCCGAAAGTAATGAAAAATAAGTGCATGTATATCGACTTAAACTAAACAAAAAGTTTTCACCGCATTCTCCTTTTCAACAGCAAAAAGTGGTGGTAAGTTCACATAGCTTTCGGCAAAATGTGCCCAAAGTTTGTTCAGTTTAGTCAGACGTCTTCTGGCAGAAATGCAACGACTGTGTGCTGACAAGCTTCCCAGCTGGCTCCGTGGCGCAATGGATAGCGCATTGGACTTCTAGTCAAGCACTTGAGGAGTGATTCAAAGGTTGTGGGTTCGAGTCCCACCGGAGTCGGACTTTTGGGAGTAAAATCTGCTAACTTCTCCTCACTAGTTGATCCCATCCTGGAAACTATATTAATCAACATGTCCTGAAGTCAGCATTTAGGAGTAGATCATATGTGTAAGCTCATATTATTATACAGCCAGATGAAACCAGACACTTACTCTGACTTAATCACAAATATGGAATGAGCAGATATATCTGATTAGCACTGAGGACACTTCTGTCATGTCTGGAAGTTATTTGCAGCATTGATGTTTAATGTGCGTTGTGTGTTTAACGAGACTGCAGCGGGCACTCTCGTCTATACAAGACCTTTGGGGCACGTCTTTGGGACCCCTGTCACTTTATGAGGAGATTTGTCTGATTGGCATACTCTTTACACCAGTTTCTTTGCCTCACTCGCCTGCTGCACCTTTGTGTGACACACCACATCATCAAGGGATCAATAGCTGTCAATTAGTCTATGACGTTGGCGCATAGGATTACCAGTCAAGTGATTCAAAGGTTGAAGTGAGAGTCACGCTGAGGGACAAACCTTTTTAAAAGTAGAGCTTGCTGATTCTTCTCCTCAAAACTGTGATAAGAGACATTTGCATTTCAAAAGAGGCCCTTGTGAACATGAATATCTTTATACATCTAACATTCTAGTCAGGTGTACCCACCACTTCCTCCGATGTAACAATTTACAGAGCAACAACATATTTATTTGATAACTCCCTTTGTGTTTTATTGCTGTGTCAGCATTCCTTTATTATAATATTGCTGGATTTGCTCGCACCCTGAAATCCATCCTTTCATTTGACCCATTTACTTAGCATAAAGGTTAATGTTATCAGAAAGAAAGAAAGAATTCAAAGTTAAATTAAATCATGTCATTTATTTTGCATGTTTTAAACCTGCAGACCTTTGTACAGGCTCAGTGGGAACCATCTCCACTTCTGAGAACTCAAACAAAATGGTCATGACTCAACAACACACAAAGCAACGATGAAACAAAACGGATAATAAATTATTACTTAATAATACTGGTGATGAACAAGACTGATGAGTGCTAGACAGCAGGTCAAAAGAAAGGGGAATAACATCTTTAAAAAAAAGGTTCAGTATTGTTACAAGGCCACATGCTAGCACGGTAGTGGTAACAGTACACAACCCAACACAGCATCAAAATCGTAGTGTTCTCAGGTCAAATGGTTTTGCATGTATAAATGTTACTCTATAAAAGTGTTTTCAGTCGAAGTGCAGTTGTTTAAATCCATCCCTTGTTTATGTGGCGGGAATCTGTGGCAGGCCGAACTCGTCCACCAAAACACCATCCTGAAAAAAGACGAAAACACTTCAGTGCATACACAAGCAAACAGACCTCCAAACGCACATTTCATATTCACATTTCAAGTGTTTTTATTCTTTCATTCAGTGGGTTTATATTGAGCAGGATGGAGCTGTCAGAGCTGCTTGTAAAATACCCAAAATACCAATCGTGTCACACATTTAAGCCCAATTTACTAGAAATAAATATTTATTTAACTTTGGTGCCAGTCAAAGGTACTGTATTGTTACATATGCAATACAATACAATAACTGCTTGCTTTTGGTCCATGGCATACCAATATATCTCGGTTTTGGCTCTTAACACAGACTCCGTAATCCTGAATTTAGTATTTGTACTATACATTTACTAACTAGAATGGCACCTGTGCCTTGACAAGCAGCTGTGAAACTGCACTGCATAGACTCACAAAATGTCTGGTGAAAAACCACAAAACTTCCACAGACATTTTAAAGAGGATAATGTCAATGTGTTGGTCTTCAAAGTAAGATGATGGAGCTTCCTGTCATTGCATGAAGGCACAATCTGGCACATATTTCTATGGTATGTTTAGCAACAAAATAAAGAATGAGAATACAACGATGAAAGGAATTATATTACCACTGGATCTTTTTGTTTACTTTCATACGATAATGAAATGTATTGAATCAAGTGGCTGCTGAAGGGTGAGGAAAACATTTTTTTTTTTTAAATGGCGGTATGGTTTGAAATCTATGTAGACATGATGTTGTAAACTAAAAGGATACAAAACACTAGTATGAAGATCTCTTGTTAAAATTCTCCGGTCTGTGTGTTGAGTACAATGTGAGTTACAGCGATGACTCTGCAGTGCTCTGAAGACTGTTACCTTGTTTGTTTTGCTGTCACTAGGGATTCCCTCAGGGATAGACGGGGCGGCTGAGGCCTCGTCCAGGTAGGAGCTGTCATCATCCAGCAGCAGCTCATCACCCAGTGCATCCAGCTCTAAAACCACAATAACAACAATAACAATTAAGGAGATTTTTGCAGCCTGCCGATTCTCAATTAATGAACACACAGAGAGTTTATCATTTAGCCATCATGGGATGAAAAATCTAATTTTTTACATGACTGCACAACTTGTCAGAAATGCAAAAATAAACGTAATATAAGCCTGTGGAGACTGCCAGGTATACCTGCTTCGAGATCATCCTCATCTATGTCTGGAGTGCCGTAGCTTCGGCTCAGGGCCTCCTGCACCTCGTTGGCATCTTCCATCATATCCTCCAGCTGATCCTGTAAATCCTGAAAGTTACACAAAAAATACATGTTATCACTTTTAATGTCCGATATCTCAGGCTGGAATATTGATTTTTTACTTACGACCTTACTATTTAAAGCATTAGGATCAAGAAATACTGACGTACTTAAAGTGTTTATGCTTGTACAAAAATGGAAAGGATGAAATAACTGCTGCGTGATAACCAAAACAGTGTAGTGGTATATAACAAAACATACATCGATCTGATCCAGTTTGACGTCCTTGTAAGCCCTTTTCATTTCCTTTGCACCGATCTTCATGGCCTCCACCTGGGAACAGAAAACAGATTGCACAAATTGAGTTTAGTGGCTCGAAACAAAAGGACTCTATCAGGAGTGGAAAAATAATCTGTCCTGTGTCTTCTCAGGATTTCTTCGTAAGACACATACTGATAGGGATTAAGTCAGGGGGATCTGGAGGGCGGCACTGTGGTCAGATTTCTAGACTTGACTCAGTCGCAGCTACTTATAGGAACTGTTCGGATTTCTTGTAATTATAAAATGAACACATTCAATACATTTTTTTTTTTAAAAATCACTTTCTAGGTATGTAAGACAGCATGACAAGACGCTAAATGACTGAAAGCTGCTTCGACCAAACGCTGAACCAAACTGCTCGGGGTTTCTTTTCAAGTTGTGTGTCTCTTACTGTTGTTTTGGTGTCCTTTAATGTCTGGATCGTGTAGTTCGCCTGCTCCATGTTAAAAGACTGCTGAGCCAGCTGCTCTCTTTGACCTTCATACCTGTGTGAAACAAAATGCAGTTTGGTTTTAAGGCATTTGCACTGTCTACAGTCCTCATCAGACCCTAAAAACCTACATTTGAGTATTTAAAAAATTATAACTGTAGTCAGAATTAAATTGTCTTGACAAACAGTGAGCCAGCTTTGTTATGTTTATCCTTTAATAAATTCTTTAAGCTCTTGTTGTTGTTTCAGTCTTTCTCCATTTCATCATGCACGGTTGATTGTTCATGAGTCGTGTCCAGTGACAAATAAACGCATAATTCATAGAAAATATCTTGATGCGGTACAAATCAGCCATCATAGACACAGACACCAACATAACTGTGCTAAGTACCAGCCATGCCACTAGACCAGTTTGGCTTTAGTTCTCATATATCTGACATATTAAACATTTGTTTGGGACTCACATTCTCTTCTGCTTCAGGACTCTCATCGCCTTTTGTTTCACCATGTTCTGCATTCACATGGGGGGAAAAATACAACTGTTATATGGTATATTAACAAGCTTTGCAACCTTTATACTAAGAGACTGACATGCTGTGTGTTACCTTCGAGGGCCCGTCTCTCATCTTTTTCATCTGATCCTTGTACTTCATAAGTTCAGCGTCTAGTCTGCTAATCTTCTTTTCGATGGACTCCGACCTGGCATCCACCTGGATGCGGAGAAGATCAATTAGAGCTGTATCCTGGCAGATAACAGTCTTAAAATGCCCTGTCTGTCTGTGTTTGTTACGGGAAAACAGAATGGGGAGATGGCTGCAGGGCAAATAGCCTATTGGAGCCTATAGATGGTTGTGGTTAACAAATACATGTCCCCCTCGGTGTCTAGCTCAGGAACAGAGACAAATGACTAAGCGATATGGGTGCTGTTGTTGTGAAAAATACTTAATTACTGGATTTTAATAGCTAGCTAGCACGGTTCTGCTGGTTTGACAGCCATTTTTGTGAACATGCTAGCTTAGTAACGACACCGTTAGGTAAGATAATACACATAAACAACACAAACAGCCCCGCCTGACAGTACTCACATTCCCGATACAGTCCGACAGATTCGGAGGAGGCGCTTTCGGCTTTCCGCGTCCGAATATTCTGTTCATTTTCTAAACGTTTGGTGAGAGCGTAGCCTTTAGCTTTCCTTAGAAAATAGAAAAATGCATCAAATGTATAAAGGATTTCTTCACTGGGGACACCCGGAAGCAACGGTTTAGACGCAAAGGCTTCCCATTGGTTGGCGTAAACGGCTGTGACCAATGGGGGGTTTGAGCACGCGGCTGCCCCCGTGTGGCGAGCACAAGGACTGCAGCTGTGTTTGAAAAGCTATTGTCCCCATACACAGTGCATCAGTCTTCAGTCTTTGTTACACCCCAACACTGCAGATATGGTGGCATTAAACAGGGCTTATTGACTCAGCAGACTATCCACCTGAAAATCAATATTGACTGATCATTCACCATGTGCAATTTACCCCTCCATAAATACAGTTTGATTGGTATCAATTTATAATTACAAGTTGCAGCTACTGGCTGTATTAAAGGTGAATAAATAAGTCACTTATGCTTCACAGGTCAGTTGTTAGTGATGGGAGGAGTGTTTACTAAAGTACCAATAGACCAACTGTTTAACAAAAACAAAGGTAGTATTAACAACAAAATGTACTTTATGCCTTTAACTAACAATTATATTAATCATCTACTGATCTGCTGATTATTTTCACAATAAATCAATTGTGTCAAAAATTCCCACATGTATGCTGTAACCTGTAAATGTATCACAATTTCGCTTTTGAAAATGGATTATTTGGTGATCAGAAAACAGTTGGCAATTGATTTTCTTTTGACTTGTCTAATTGATTCATTCACCTGTTGCTGCTGGTCTAATGCACTTTAAATACTTCATTAAACGGCATTTTAATGTTTGAGCTGCTTGAGGTGGAGCTGCTTTAACTATGCGTATACCAGTGGTAAATGTTTCAAATATCATAGTCCAGTTGTTGGCAGGCCAGAGATTTGGCCCCTCCGCCAGATCACAAGACAAATCTGGCGGGTGGTGAGATGATTAACTGGGTCAGAAAGAAGCAGCTAGAAGTCTCACATTAAAAATTGTAGACTATTTTTATTTCTGACATTTCACCAGGAAAAGTACCTCAAGTCATTTCAGCTAGAAATAACTGGTTTAATAGGGTATGTGGGATTCAATCACAGTTGGGGGTGCTTAGGGGTCAGCCTATATAATGACTACCAGAATTGGAATCACAATTTGGATGCAGTACAAAGGAGTAAAAATGTTGCTTCCAGAGTCCAAACAAAGTGCCATTTAACTCCTACTTTGCATCCAAAACACATGAAAATTCAGAGCCCATGTGGCTGTTAAGCTGTTCAGTGCAGTTTGCAGCTTTAATTAACATTTAAGACAACCCTGACAGCTGCATGATTGCCAAATTGAAAAGTATCAACAGGAACAAGAGATCATTCTCAACCTGTCAACACTGACCTTGTTGTCATGGATGTCTTCCAACAGATGTCTAAAGAACAGATATCATCACTTGATATCAATATGATCAATAGTGCACATAATCCTAATTGTTTATTCACATAATTCATTTCCCATTGTTAGGATGTGCCTTACAGGAAGTCATGACTGACAGTCTTTGTTCTGAACAATGAAGCCTAATAAAGCCTCATTAGAGCCAGAAAGATAAAGCCTGTTCCTGAATCTGGCTCTATGTAACAGCTTACTCATCAACCTCGGGGGACGGAGACAAGGAGTAGAAGAAAGAAAAGGGCCGTAATTCTGATCATTATGGCCGACAGAAGTCAAGGACCGATTGATTTAATTTGCCTTTCAAATCTCTGCGGTTCCGCTGTGCCGCGTTATGCCTATCACCTGCTGTGAAGAGCGCTGCATCTTCTGCAATAGGAAAATTACATCTGCCCACTGCAATTAAGAATAAGGGATCACAGCAAGTCCTCCAATCTACAGCACAGAATATACTCATCGTCCTAAAAATCGGATTCAAATAACAATGTTGATTTATCTGACTTTGCTGATTTAAATAGGTTAAACATCCAGTAATTGGCTTTTTTGGCCAGAAGAAAAAAATGTGAACATAACTATAACATATGAACCTTTTTCAGGGCGTTTAAAGGACTTTTAGCTGATGACCTCGTCCATAGGTAATCCTGAGTCTTCCTTCTCCAAACTGGGGGCCTATCAAGTTGATAGTCTGAATACTGATATTAATGCACTGATTATGGTGCAAGTGCCTCTTAGAAATAAAAAAACAAAACAAACTCAACTACCCTTAAAAGGAATAGTTCACCCAAAAGTGAAAATTCAGTCAGTGTCTACTCAAGCCTCATGCCGATGGAAAATTGGGTGAATTCTTTGTGATCCACGAAACATTTCTGGAGCTTCACAGCAAAACAGTGTGGCAGCATTCTCCTAAATAACTCAAGCAGATGGGGACTTGTTTTAAAATGTTAAAAATAACCACTAAAAAAATATTAAAAAAAGCTCCCTACAGCTCGAGATCCAAAATCCATTTGCTAAGATGTTATTTAAACCGTTTTTTAAAGCCAAAATCTTCACTCCAGCTGCTGATCTAAAAGCGATACAGTGCACGGAAGAAAGTGCACCTGCTCGGCCGCACACCAAGGCTGCGAATAAAGTCTAAATCAGTTTATTATTCTGCAACTTGTGTCCCCTCAATAACAATCGTTAAATCCAGAGCTACAGAGCCGCAGCAGCAACATATACAGAAGCTCCTCACACAGTGGCTAAATTTGCAGTCATGGCAAATTTCTCTACAAGGCCACCAGCAACAGAACGCCACACAGTTAGCACAACAAACCTTGGACTTCTGCTTCTTCAGCCAGTGTGCTCACCATGGAAACACTAACTTTGTGTCTGCGTTGAATAGTATTAATAAAGGAGTGGAGAAAAACAGTGAATCATTTGGGGAGGTGGATTATGGGGTCATGGCTGTTTCGTGACACTATTCCACATCTTCATTGACATCCACCAGGATATCATTAAGGAGAGAAATTAAAACCCATTTTATCTTTCACGAAGCAAGCTCACATTTTACCGCTTTATTGTATGTTAGTTGCGCGTGTGTTGAAGCGTGTTTTTGACATTCAAAGCCTAAAGATACAGCAAAGATATCCAAGAGATACAATGTCGAAAGCAGCAGCACATTATACATGTATCAGATGATCATTTGTTTATGAATACAATCAAGTCCATTGAGTAAGTTTCAGTATAAGATGACACACATGCTGTAACCAAGCTAACAGTGGGATTTGTAGAGCTAACGCTACAATAACTTTAAGCAGCAAGCCCACCAGGATATATTTCAGAGCCATCACAGAAGTTGTGAAGTCGTGGCTAATTGCTGGTCTGTTAGAGCAAGCAAAGTAGCTAAAGATAAGGCACACAAACAAAGGCACAAACACACATTTTCTACTATAAACTACTGTATCATTGTCAGATTTAGACGGATAAATACGTGAATGTTTAGCTTTACATTGAGAAAAACAAACACAATCCTTTCTTGTTTGATGCCTCTTATAACGCTACAATACAATAAAAAAAAGAAAACATTTGTTTTGCTGAGGGAAAGCCTAATTGTCATAAGGATAAACTCAAAAATGCATAGTTATCAAGTTGAAAATATAACACGTCGAGTGGAGATTTACAGTATATATCAACATCAAATTGCACAAACCACGGAAAGCCCTGTTGTGTAGAAACAGTATGTCAGCTGTTGCCTTGGAGCCCTCTGCCCAGTTTTTCACATGTTCTAGTGTTTCAGACAAGGTGAGAAGACGCCAGGTCGACGGCACTATGTACAACAATCGACATCTCCCCGATGAGACGTGGCGTCACAGCAGGAAATGTTTAAAGGTGTGGATCAGTGTCGGATAAAAATAGCCTCCCAAAGCTCAAAGTTCAGCTGTAACGAGCGGTAGGTGACGTTTGTCAGCCATCTTGTCGAGGAGAAAATACTTTCATTCGGCGGCGTCCTACAGAGGATGATCCCTGAGACATTATTATATATATATATATATATATATTCTACATGGTTTACAGCTGAAGTGAGGCTCTTTAAAGATATACAGACCATCCACAGATTTACGATACAGCAAAGCACAATTCACATAAACGCCATCGGTTCAAAACAATGCTCATGATGCAGTTGATCTTTCAATACGTATGTGAGAACTACATTAATCACCTTTATGTGAAAGCCTATCGGGTTAATTTGCAGGTAAACAAAATGTGATCGAGCTACATGATAAAATACTTTTGGTTTGCCTTGTTTGCACATCATTTATCATCTTTTGATGTCACCAGCATGGAAAATAACATTAGAATAAGAATTTTGATACATCAAGCGAATTTTATACATCATGAAACACTGTCAGGTGATTTTGTATCTCGCTGGGCGCTGATGGCAGAGAACTTCTGTAGGTAGACTAATCTAACCTTAATCTAAACTTCACAATAAAGGATACATTCTCTGTTATTCTGTTTTTCTTCTTCTTTTTTTCCTTTTTTTTTTTTTCGAAATGTTAACAAATCTCACAAAAGACCAAGAACAACAACATGTTAGTCTGACTTCTACCCATTCATTCTCATTAAGGTCATAAATATGGTGGCTCTGAGGGTCAAAATACTTCAGGTTATAATACACTGACAATGGATAAGTCCCACATTCTAACCCACTTTTTAAAAAACCTAACCTGTCCCTTAAAAATTTCCTGTGGAAGCCTGAAAGCATGCTTGAATATATTAATACTCTCAGAGTAGTAAACAGTCAAAACAGGAAATGACATTGAAATTGTTGGGGAACTCCTGAACTGAAATGTGTTTTCCGAAATGTTGCATTTTGTGAAATGTTGTTCTGTTTTCCAAAATATGATATTTTGATCATCATAAACCCTTGAAAACAAGAGGAAATTGTGTATTTGTTGAAGTCTATTGAGTATTTCTGGCGGCAGGATGACATGTATGGGATTGTTGGCTCACAGATGTTTTTAATATATTTCGGTGAGGGAGTACCTCTTATCTGATTTTGTCTATACAGGCACTACTGGTTTTGGTCTCTTCATGGAATTTGTTGACATTAAGAAAACTGTAAAATATTGTCTGATCATCCTCTAAGCGACCACGTTTTGAATTCTCTGACAACATGCTTAATATATACAACTTTCCCTTTTCCTTAGATGGCAGTGGTGATTTGAGTCAGTCCCAGGTCATTGGAGTCCTCCCAGCCCTGATAGGGCATAGAGGACATGTCCATGGCTAGTCATACACTCCTGGCCTGCCTCGCGTCTCCCCGGCCTTCTGCGGGACACGAGTGGTCCCGTAGGGTGCTCCTCACCCGGCTCACCCCGTGCAAGTCTCTATGTCCTTGAGCCCCGGGGCAGCAAAAGTCCCTGAAGCACCTCTTGAAGTTCTCGTCCAGGAAGGCGTAGAGGATGGGGTTGAGGCTGCTGTTGGTGTAGCCCAGCGCCACGCAGAAGAAGTAGGCGGCCATGACGGCGGTGGTCTCTGGCACGTTGCCTGAAAGCGCCTTGACCAAGATGAAGATGTGGATGGGCGTCCAGCACACCACGAAGACCGCGACCACCACCAGCACGAGTCGAGTGATCCGGCGGAGGTTGCGGTCCTTCTCGCGTGAGCCGGACAGCAGGCGCACGCTCTTCAGCCGCAGGACCATCAAAGTGTAGCAGACGGTGATGATGATGACGGGCGCCACGAAGGCGAAGATGAAGACACAGATCTTCATCAGGGTGTCCCAGTAGATGTAGGGCTCAGGGAACTGTAGGGCACACTCTGTGGTCCCTGTTCAAACAGAGGTAACAGAACAAATCGACCACTGAACTAACTGAGGCCAAGAGGGAAATCATTAGTTTTAAAGGGATCGTGTTGGACAAGTAATAGGACGAATGTTTTATTTTAAGTTCACCCTTTAAAAAAGCAAGAGGCAGTTGATTTGTTATGCTCAAGTATCAAAGGTAATTTTCAGGCAGAAACTGTATGTCGGTATCAAATGTACAAGTCTGATCATCCAGTTGCACCACTTTGGCTCTCGTGCAGCATGCAATCTGCAAAGTGAGTAGTTAGAAAACATATCATATAAACGTGATGGAGTGAAATTGCCTAAAAAATGAGTACATTTGCCTAAAAACATGTAAGTACAAGTAACTCAAAATTGCACCTAAATACAGTATTTGAGAAAATGTTCTTGTCTCTGTCGCTGACTATAATGTGGTTGAACGTAGCTTTAATCACATTTTAAGTGGGTATTAATGTGCAGCATTTGGCAGCAATCATAGCTTCTCTCTTCTCATGAAGACAAATTTAGTAAAATCATAACGGTGTCATCTTGTCAATCATGATCTGCTTTCACATCAGCCCGCGCCTACTGCGGATAATGACTGCTCCTCTCTTTCTGAATGTGTCTGCTTGTCACAGTGTGATGCACTTGTTTTACTGTCGTCTTGTTTGTGTTTGTTTACTTTGTCTGTCTATCATGGATTATTTTCACAGTCTGCAGTACCATTACAACCACTAAAAGTCCACTACAGTATGCCCAGGCTATTTAAAGCCTTGATAGATAACAGCACAAAACTCCTCCCAAAGCATGCTTCTTTACAGATTGGCTGTCTGTATCTGAGACCCCAGAGTGGAGGAGGGTGAAGCAGGCGGATGAGGTGGGTCGCAGCGGTCGTGTGCAGTGGTCAGTGCTCTTCGAGTGGTAACAGTGTCAGTGAGGGCTGGCAGGTTTGGAGAGAGGATACCAATTATGTCAGAGGATTTGTCTGTGGTTTTCAGGAGGTTGTTTCTATTAGCGAGGGTGAGCAGTACAGGACGATGGGTTCAGTAATACTCCGGTGTGGAAGAAGCAGGAGACAGAGAAAGCCCTGATTTTATTGATATTTTACAATACTGTCTATCTTACAACTACATTACTGTGTTTGCAAACCACATATTAAATGTATATGCACTTCAAAGAAATGCTAAGTAGGTAAGTCAACCACATGGTGGCACTAAAGGGAAAGCCAGTAGGATTCATCCTCTGGAAACCATGACTGTCTTTATTCAATCTCCAGTGTCTGACCAATGGACAACGACATTCTTGCATGATGTCACATCCTCTGCATCAGATGCATTAAGGTTGTCACGACAGGCCATAATTAAATTCAGCCCATCTAATAGCCCTGTGTAAAGTGTTGAATGAGAAAAAAACATCTTTCAGGCTATATTCTCCACCCAGGAGGACCCATTATGTCTGTCACTGCCTGTTCTAGTCAAGTAGCTGTAATGAAGGCTCTCATCAAACCTACAGAACATCTAACCCTCTTCGTGGAATTTGAAGGATGCTTCCCACAGCCAATTTAGATAATTCAAGGCGAGCACACTGGGCTGCAGTGGGGCTTCAGGTGTGAAGTTGTCTGCAGCTCATAGAGGGTCTTTAGGAGGTGGAACAAACCAGATGAAACTTAATAACTAAAGATGGAGTCTAACGAGCACGTGACTGTATGAATGTGTGCAAGGACAAGGTACCATTATTGGACTTGGTGCTGCCAAGTACCATGGCAGGGACGCCGGCAGCAGACGACAGCACCCAGATGATCACATTAATGATCTTGGCCTTGACGGGGGTGCGGAAATCCAAGGCCTTGATGGGGTGGCACACGGCCACGTAGCGGTCGACACTCATCATGGTCAGCGTGAAGATGCTGGTGAACATGTTGTAGTAATCGATGGAGATGAAGACTTTGCACGCCACCTCGCCGAACGGCCAGGAGCTGAGCAGGTAGTCGGTGCTCTGGAAGGGCATGGTGGTGGTGACGAGAGCGTCGGCCACGGCCAGGTTGAAGATGTAGATGTTGGTGGCTGTTTTCATCTTGGTGTATCTATCGCAGGGCGGAGGAATGAAGGAAACATGAAGAGGTTGAACGCTTTGATGTCATTTGTTTCCCTTTTTGTTGTTTAAATCTTTTGAAGGTCCAGCGTGTAGGATTTGGTGGCATCTAGTGGTGCAGTTACAGATTGCAACCAACTTAACACCGCTCGTCTAGCACGAGCTGGGTAAAAACATTAAAGGCCCTCTAAGATGTGTATTTAGTTTATCTCTTGTGGGCTACTGTAGAAACATGGCAGTAAAACATAGTGGATTCTGTGGAGGAGGACTTCCATCCTCTGTAGGTATAAAGGGCTCATTCTAAGGTAATGAAAACACAACAGTTCTAACTGTCAGGCGTTTATTCATTAATGTAAACTTAACTATCAATACTATATATCATTTCTGCCACCAAAACCCTAAACCCAACACACTGGACCTTTAAATGGAAATTTAACATCAAAAATAGGTATTTTTCCTCTTACCTGTAGTGCTATTTATCCATCTAGATGGTTTTGGTGTCATTTAATTGCCGAGTTTTGGAGATATAGGTTGTAGGGATGTCTGCTCTCTGTACAATATAATGGAACTTGATGGTACTCAAAGCGCCAAAAAAATACTTCAAAAAACCCAACAACAATGCCTCTTTCTAGAAATCGTAACCTGATAAGTCACCACGCAGAGGGAAGTGAAAGCCAACTTCTGTTGTGGCCAAACTGTGTAATTACATTATCACGTGACGCACTGGGGTCCAAAAATACTTTTTTCCCATAAGCTTACATTGTTAAAGAAGCTTCTGTAAAACAGTTGATAAATTTTTTTTCTTTTTGGCGTCGCAACCCCTGCAAAATTAATTTGAGCCATTCAGTCCAATAAAATTTGGATAGTCTAGAAAAGCCTCAAGATTTAATCATTTTATGGTTGTTTATTTAGCCAGGCGCTAAACCAGAAGTTAGTCCCTATAGTCTCTAGTGAGCACGCTCCATGGGCCCTACAGAAGATTTGAGTATTTTTATAACCAGGAAAGTAGAGCAATTTTGGCTTCATCCGCCACTGAGCAGCATCCTTCATAACAAGAGGCTAGCTAACCAGCTAAGCTAGCTAACCAGCTAAGCTAGCTAACGTTACAGCTCAGGAGGACTCATTAGTGTCAACATGTTTACATTTCACCCATAGAGTTGACGCAGTAATTCAGTTGGTGGGCGTAGTTCAGTAGAAAATTGTTCCTAGCTGAGCTGTAATGCTAGCTAGCTTAGTTAGGCTAGTAAGCTAGCCCCTCATACATTTGGTAGATTCTGTCGTCCTTGAGAGAGAGAAAATAGTTCCCACATGAAACTGCCCATATCGAAATGATATTTCTGAAAAGAAAAATGCTAATGCGTTTTTCTAATGTGACTTCTTTCAGCGCTTTTAACACTACAAGGTGAGCACCATCTTGTTTTCTTATCATCCAAAACTCGACAACTTACACCAAACACTCTAGATGGATGAACAGCACTACAGGCCAGATGAAAATATTAAATGTGCGATGTTTTGAGGTGAACTGTCCCTTTAAAAAAAAAAAAAAAAGGAGCCAGGTTAATTGAATCACTTTCAGAGATAAAGGTTGTAGTCACAATGGAGAACAGCTCTTTCCATGAGCAAACAGATTATAAACAGATCGACTTCAGCAGCCAAATTACTGAATACACACACGAAGGAAAAAGCCTTTCCCCCCCTGTCATCTCTTGTTAAACTCGAGGCTTTAATCACATCCCAAATGAGAAACAGAAAGATTTTTTTATGAGGCTTTAATCAGAACCTCACATGAAATGGAACCGATGAGCCAGGAGGGGGGAAATATTGACATTGCAATCACTGCAAACCTTGTCACAGTATGTAACGCTTTGTCCTCTCTGTAGTGGCTCAGGATGCTGGATTCAGGGCTGACAAAACACCTTTAAACACGCACCATGCAAAAACTCCAAGGAAACACGCACGCACACACATTTAATCAAACACTCACATGTTCTACTTCATCCAGGATCATTTCAGTGTATGACGCCAGAATGAATAATCATTTGCATTCCTTATTATTCACGGGGGCACATGCGGCACAGTATGGATAATCTGACACAATCGGCTCACCTGATAATGACATACATCACCAAACAGTTGCCCGCCAAGCCCACCACAAACACCACGGAGTACACGGCCACTATGATGGGGATGATGGGCGACATGGGCTCGGGCTCCGCGTCCCAGGTGCCGTTGGGCGTGTAGTTGAAGGCGTCCGACAAGCCGGGTTGCCAGGTGAAGTTCGGGATGCACTCCTCCGGCTGTCCCGAGGGACACTTGTCCTCCTTGTAGATGTGCACCACGCCGCTCTCCATGGTGCTGACCCCGCCGCCCGCGCGTAAAACTGACCGCTCAGCAGAGAGAGAGAGAGAGAGAAAGAGAGAGGACACAGCTGGATTTTCCCGTTGAACTGTCACCAAAAAACGCACGGAGAGCAGACGCGTCCGTCAGCGCAGTGACAACGGGAGCGCAACAGCCCCGCAGCTCAAGGACGCCGTCAACAGACGAGCGTAAAAACACACCGCCTTACCTGTTTTTCTTTTACCCCCCCGCAGCACTCTTCACACCGCCCACCACCAGCCCCCCCACACAAAAAAGTTCTTCCACTCGCAACAGAGAATGATGAGGGTGAGTTTCTCAGAGGAAATCTTCTTCAAAAATTCAGATGTTGGAAAATATGGCACAAGCGAGAGAGAGAGAGAGAGAGAGAGAGAGAGAGAGAGAGAGAGAGAGAGAAAAAAGGTTTTCTGGGGAAAGTTGTGGACGAGCAGAGAATCCACTGCCTGTGCCACCGCTGCGTCCCCCAGAAGGTGCGCACTGAAAGCCCGCACTGCACATCCAGTGACATCAGAGGCTGGACACGTATGACACAAGGCTCTCACACAGTAGGCAATCTCAGTGACAGCATGCATGTGTTTGTTTCTGGGTAGACGCACCGCTGGTGACCCTGTGACCACTGGAACACCTCTGTGAAAACCTTTTTTATTTTTTTTTTTATTTTTCATCATGAGTTCACAAATTACCTGCAGGAAAAGTAGTCTAGGGATTTGATTGCTAAATCACCTGCAGTTTATTTTACTCAGTGACATCTTCAAGTTGCTTCTTTTGCCCAACCAAGGATATAAGATTTTTATTTTTTAAAAAAACAAACAAACAAAACAACAGTGAGCATCCTCACAGGAATTTTTTTAATTGATTCATTTACTCACCGGGACTGAAGGCTCAACTATCCCCAACACAAAAAGCTAAAGAGCATGAAGAGATACACTTGATTCCCAACCAATCCTTTACATGGTTCACGACTACCTGGATTATCTAAAGAAACGTTATGGAGAAATGGGCATTTTGTGGGATTTGGCGCCCACCCACAGTTTTCTGTGCAACACCGCCATCGTAACAACAGATCCCAGGTGTCTAACTCCTTATGTCGTAACAACGTTATGTGTCGAAATCATTCTGAAGCTGTTATTTTTAGGTAAAATGAAAAAAAAACACATAATGTTGCCTTAAGATTATTAGATTAATTTAAAAGAATGTTGTTCAGCACAGACTACACCTGTGTCTTCTTTTAAAAGCAGACTAGAACATCTTTATGTAAGACTTATTATCATTATATCATTATTCCCTGTTAACTATAATGATAACAACAACAACACCTTTTCATCTGATTCCTTTTTCATTGTGTTAGCGTCTCATCTTACGTGGTTTTATTGTATTTCATTGTATCATATAAACAATAGTCAAACCTGCATCTGGTCAGTTAGCCCCTTCACCCGCAGGTTCTCTTTTGTTTTATCAGCTTTTGTTTATCTTAACTGAACCCCATGAAACCCAAGACCCCCCCATGCACCTTCAACCATTTTTTGTAATTGGTGACTTAAGAGGGTTGTCAAAGCATCATTATCCCCTGAAGAGGGTTTTTTTTTTATCTTTATTTTAATTGCATTTTTTCAAATGGGTGTGATTTAGTGAAACATCTCAAAGAGACTTGCCCGTGTGTAAACACAGAGGGAGTTACAACAGAATCAGCTGCGGTCCAGTACGTAACAAAAGAAAAGTGACTGCCAAATGTTGGAGATCCTGGGGAAGAGGTATTCTTTTTATCGTTATTATCCAATTATTAGGCACTATACTGTACTATACTGCCACTATTACCACATGTGTACAGTGTTTGATTTTTATTTGTTATTATATTTATTATTTATAAAGGTGCTGTTTGTAGAAAAGTCCATTTTTGAGTCTCATTCCCAACTCGTCAGAAACTGGGAACTTTGGGATGGAGGGCGTCCAAAGCATCAGTGTTTGACGAGTTTGGGGATGAGACCCAAAAATCGTTTTGTTTGTTTCCCAACAAAATGCAGCCCGACATGAAGTGATTCCAGCATGATTTGGTGCCGTTTGAGTAGTTGTAAGCATATTTTGATAATTATATGAGTATAATTGTTAATTGCAAAAAATGTTGGGCAGGATCATCAGGACATTAAATGTTCATTTATCATAAATGGCAAAGAAAAGCAGCAAATCCTCAGATTTAAGAAGCTGGAACCAGCAAATGTTTTGACATTTTTATCAAATCGGTGCGACGTTAAGTTTCTTTTGCTTAACTAATTGATGAATTGTCCAACCGTGTACAACTGAGTGCTGCTGCAGAATGTTTGTCCTGTCAGAAGTTGAAGAGGTGTATAGTAAAGACACTTAGCAGCAGCCGTCGCTACGTCCCAATAGCACGGCATTGTAAGCGATGAGGAGAACAACGTGGGCAGGAATGAGCGCTCTCTGCTCCATTTTGGTCAGCATTGGAAGAGAAGCTGTTTACATCTCTCCTTCCAGCTCTCTTGGACTGTTTTCTCATGTGCATTTTCCTTCCAGCATTCGTCCTCAGCAACACTAGATGCGGCGGCACAGAGAGCTCCAAATGAAGAGAAAATTGAGCTCTAAATAAAGAAAACACCCTGCGTCGACTTAAACCACAGGCTATACCTCCCTAACCGGTCTCTGTGGTTCTTCCCTCCCAGCAGATACACGACAGATTTCTAGGAGCAGTAATTAAGCGGGAGCTGTTTTCTTTCCCTCCTTTCACGCGCTAACACTCGTTGCTTAGAGACCCATCATGGCCAGGTGTTGCTTGAGTGCCAAAGCCTTTTTGTGGATGTGATGCTATTGTTGAAGGGCCGTACCAGGCCGGACTTTGTTTCTGAGTACAAATATTTGATTCGACTGCGGTGAACTGGCCGTAATAATTCACATCTTTCCTCTTTTTTCGCGAGAGCCGCCGTGGAGGAAAAAAACACAGTGACAGTGTTTACCCTCGACCCTAATAACACAGCAGCTGCAAAGGTGTGTTTGCACACAGATACAATCTGCTGCTCTTCCTCTGGCACTTGAAACAGGTTGTTTTATTTGAGTTCCAGAGGAGGAGAGGAAACGCTTGTTATGTGACCTCGAGCAAATGAGGCAGCAGATACATTTTGCATTTTACCGCCCTTCGCATAATGACCTCTGAGGTGCTGGCTATTCATTAAAAAGCGCTTCGATTGACAGTTGCGCGATGAAGTTCGAGCCTGATCGCTTCACATTTGAAGGGAAACCGAGTTATCGTGGGACAAACCTCCGCTTTGTTTTGAGTTTTCTCAAAGGGGTTGCACAATGAGACGGGCTGTTCGGGGGTTTTTCAAGAGTGCTTCACTGGATGATTACAGTCTCATTTTGGTGTGTTTCATTTATTGTTGCCCTCCACATGTGTTATTCGGCTGAACATTCATTGCCGTGTGCTGCATCGACAAAAGAAGGGGCGCGCCACAATTTCCGAGCAACTCTCCCAGATAAAAGAAGCTCTCTCCGACAGGGGCAGAATGAGGGTTTCACAGACAGGGACAGTTCGCCTTCTTCATTTGGTGACCGTGTCACGAGTATATTATTGATCAAACTTCAAAATATCTGCCCACCTTCCTACGCTCGGCCAGACCTGTTACACAAGGGAAACAATGCTGCTCGCCGAGTACGAACCTGCACAACTTACACTTGATTCAAGCCTAGAAGTCATCACCTTGTTTAAGAAATGCACCAAAACAGAAGAATTAGCAGAAGACAAGTGGGCACAACACTGACAGTGAATCAAGGAATGAAACAACAAGGAATTAATAGATTTCTATGGTGCCGACCAGTTGAGATCGCTGCAAAGCAAAATACCACTGTTCCACGCGGAGTGTGAAACCACTGGATATGTTTTTTTTGACGAGACGTTGAGACGAGCCGGGAACAAAAAGAAGATATTTTCCAGTTGTTTTTGTGGCTCCCAAAACATCAGGGCCGTGCAGAGACCTTCAGAGGGGCCGGTGCTCAATGTTAAAAAGGGGGCACATGGACCTGGAGATGAATTGACGGAAAGGATATTAATCGACAACTCATTTGATAACGGATCTTTTTGTCTCAGTCAAACATTTGTTGGCTCCAGCTTCATCTCTTTTTGTGTCAAACGCCTCCTCACAAGGCATCTCTGCACGCTGAATGATGTGTCATGATAAATTTAAGAAATTAGGATAATCGATAATGATAAACAATGAAAGATACACACAGTTAAGCTGTCTAAGTTGCACCTTTAAAATACTAATTAAAAGGGAAACGATAGAAATAAACTTTATGGAACACATTTGATTGCAAAGAATGTCTAACCCTGCTCTCCAAACTAGCAAAACAACTATTTCATATTTCCTTCAATTTATCAGAACTCTTTGACAGAACTGCCAAGGAAATATTCAAAAGAAGATCCACCTTGACGAAAGGGCACTTTAGACATCAGGGGCAAAGAGTCAGGTGTCTGCAAATCATGTTCGTTTTCCTAACCCTCACCAGAACATCAGCACAGTTTTGTCACACACAAAATAGAAAATTGAACCTTTAGAAAAGTAACAATATGAAAAAAAATAACATTTCAACACATCCACTGTTTCGCAGACTTACATTGCCCACTTTTGTTCTGACGACTGGGTTGCCTATGGTTACCTCTTAAAGATAGGACTCATTGCTGGTGTCATCGTCAAGACTTAATCTGGTACACAGCAGTTTATTTATTTCAAAGAGGTGTTTCTCTCAAAGGTTTGGAGTGATATGCGTCACATTCAGGTCCAATCGGGTCCTCTCTGCCCTCTGCACAGGATTCAGTTATCTGTTCCTAATGATGAGATGTGATTTTTTTTTTGAGTTAGTCTAAGATTGCACTCATTAAGATCCTTGTGCAATCACGGCGGAGCTCATAATGTCTCATTTTTCAGAAGATTTATATTCATCACAGCGCTTTGTGAGAAATCTCCAGAGAGGATGAGAGAAGACAAAAAGAGGGGTTAAATGGCCTTTGTCCATCACCTTCCAGTAAACATCCTTTACAGTAACAAAAGGGTTTTTGAAAGGTTTACAAGTCTAAAAATAAGAAGGCTTTCTTTGAGTAAGCATCGATCCTCACAGGTAAAGCCCCCAGAAGATTACAATCTTCTTTACCCGCAAGGGCTTTTTCTCTGAACTGATCGCAAACAACCAATGAAGTCCTGCATTGTCCAGTCACTATGTGCCACTTCTTGTGCAGTAATGATCTATTCAGCCATAAATGTTTGCGCGCGGAGACCACGGCGCGAAACGCTACAAACACAAGAGCGCCCATGATTGCACTCTTCATGTTGGTGGGTCTCGCGTTTGAGAGCGACTTTGTATCCAGGTGCCGTCCCGCCCGCACTACAGATTATCACCTTCAGCCACAGGTGACCAGATGGTGTGGTCACTTCAGGAGTGTCGCTGTCTGCTCTGGATGAAAATGACTTGGTTTGTGAAAATGTGACCTGTGAATGTGTGTTCTGTTTTCAGTTTGGGTGGGGAAAAAAGAATTCAGCTGCAGTTTGGCTCTGCCATTGTTTTTCTGCACCAAGGACAACAACTTGGACCATTTTTCTTGTTTTTTCATTTTTTTTTTCAGACGAACAGTCACAGTGTTACAGCGCCGAGCGACATGGACATTCTGTTCAAACCTGGCAGTCATTGAAAGAGCGGACAGCGTGCAAATATTTCAGATGCTGACAAACAGTACGAAACCTAGAATTACAGGATGTGACTGTTGTGATAATGATGGTCTGATGGCTCAAACGTTCACCTTTATCTTGCAGTTTTCAGAAACAATATTTCACATCTGAGCAACACCTTTCTTCCCTCCCCTCTTTAAGTGTGCGGAAAACGCTTTGTTTAATTATAATGTGAGAGAATACTGTACATGTGTTGGCATATGACATCTGACGGTTGCTATGGTGCTCATTTAGACACATGGACATATGGTTCAATGGCAATGACTCTTTCATTAATTAGTTATGGCTTCGTTAATCAGTCAGTTTAAGTTTAACATACAGAATACTGACTTCATAAAGTTGAGGTCTGACATCTTAGTAAATTATTACCCATTCACATATCCAGCAAAACATAGAGGCCATTATCATTCATTAGGAGTCGCAAAAGCCCAATATTCACTCTCCTTCTGGCTCAGTTTTGGCCTCCACCACCTTCATTTTAGTCGCTGAGCTCAACACCGGCTAGTCAGCTAATTTCTCTGTCTATGATTTGTTGTCAAGAAGGTAGTGTTCACCTACTGATGCAGGAAACACGGTTGAAAAGAGCGTTAAACCGAACCCAAACAGTCAAATTGAGGCTCATAGCACCAAAACAATCAGCTGAAAGATGTTAAAAAAAAAAAAAAAAAACGCTCCACAGGGCTGAGAGTTGAATCTTTGTCACCATCAGAGACCCCATTTTCATCACACACAGTCATCTGACCATTGTTCATGTTCCAGTATTTATTTGTGCAGCTTCAAAGGTGTATTTTGTGAGAAACGGCCAGAATTTGAAGGTAGTTTCAAAACTGTATGGGGGCAGCATAACCATTTACTGCTGCTCACTCCTTTTATCGCCACCTTTGGCTGTAGCTGCACATTTATCAAGGAGCTCAGGTGCGGCTGTACACCGGACTGGGACTGAACACAGCCTCTGAGACCAACAGTTTGAAGACACCCCAGAGGTCATTTACAGGAGCTTTGACCAGGGCATTGAATCCGGGTATGAGATGACATGGCTGGCGGCGACAGGAGAGGAATGAAGCGGCAGAGGAGCAGAGTCGAAAAAATGGCGTGTAGAATCTGAATACATTCAAATCGTATCTCACATGTGTATCTTGTTACCACTTAAAGGATCTAAATGATTCACTCTTGGATAATGCGTATTGATTTGGGGATTAAGAAACTAATCGTGGGAAGTGACTTCACTGTACATCAACAGTGCCACCGGTCAGGAGCCGCACTAAGTAAATGGATGACCGTCCCCCTCAGTGCTCTGCAACCCCGGAGGTTCGAGAGAGGTCACAGTCACAATGGAATGATTCAGCTGCACTCCAGGAACTACATGTCATTTTAACCAGCTCGCACTAAACAGGCAGCTCGCATGAGAACAAGCTGTTCTTCATGAGGAGTTTTTTAGCACTGCCTGAAACTCCAGCCCAGTGTGACTGTTACAAAACTCAGCAGGAGAAATGATTATGAGGCACCTGCACTCAGTCATAAGCGATCGGAAGTCCACGTCTGAGAACACGGGGGAATTGGATAATTCCAGTGTCCACGCGGCACAGTCGATTTCACAGCACAGAGATAACAGGTATCAACGGACAGGAGCATCTTTTTCAGGCTCGACAGCGGGCGGTAAATACTCTGGTATTTGTGATTCTCCTCGGTCGCAGCCTAAAATCGAGCTTCACGCCGCGTGGCGGTTGGCAGAGCCTTGTTTTGATTGTCACTATGGGAACGGACAGTCTCTGACCCATGGTTACAGGAGCAAAGGGATTTGATCGATGAAGTTCGGCTACAATGCTCTCCTCTCGGGGAGCTGATGTGGCAGCCTGGGCGGAGGGAGAAGCGAAACACAAACAATTAGGACGCATGAACCAGGAACTTGTCTTTTAATGACCTGAATATTCATGAAACCTTGACACGAGAATCCTCTGTGGGTGACGGGGGACAGGGCTGAACAGAGATGAAACGTTGCCTGAGGGGGGGATCCATCTATAAAGCCACCCCGGAGACTGACTGCGCACACAAACAGACAGTTTCACCCTCTGCCTTGACCCCGAACAGCAATTGTGGGTAGCATACTAAAAAAGGCATTGGGGGAAGAAAAACCATCTGTTTCAGGGTCCAGAGTTCAATCAGGTGTTGCAGGTGAGCATGCACGAGGACTGCAGAGTACCAGCCACTGTAAACAGCGCTGGGAGAGCAGAGCAGGGGCCGGGCAACTGCAGCCGGACATACTAAGCCTCTGCATCAATATTGACTCTGCGTACATCCCAGCTCTCCAGACCTTTTAGATGTCAAAGCACGGGGGATGAGTGCATCAGAGTTTGAAAAGACTGAAAACCTGATTTGAATGCTTGCTAATGAACTTCAAGGACAGCTACGTGGTTGTAAAAAAAAAAAAAAAAAAACTGTAGGTGGAGGCTCCTTTATCCACAAGAGAGCTGATAATCAGAAGGACATTATGTTCTAGCAGAACTGCGTTCTCGACGGTCGGATGTTTTAGTTCAGATTTAACGTGTGGGAGAGTACGAGTTCCACGGAGGATTCAGTGTTGGAAAACATGCTATGTCTTCCCCCGTGGAGTTTGACTCAAGTGCTGGAGGCATCTGGAAGCAGATTACCTGCGGGCACGCTGCTGCCAGCCCGGCCTCCTGGCTGCGAGTTCAGCCGACAGTAGCTGTTGTAAATACTAATGTCCCCGAAGTGAATTTATGTCTACAGCAAATGGGGACTTTTTCATGATTGGTTGATCATAATGTATAGAACATAGAAAAGTTTCAGTGGAGTCATACAGTACTGTGAAGTTCATGGTCCATACAGCTCGTCTGGTGTAATGCAAGTCTCCAGAAGCCCCACAATCCCAAACTGATTTGAAAAGGCGTTATTTACACCCTGTGAGCAAAAATCTTTACTTTCAGTGCTAAGCTGAAAGTGTTAGTTTGCACCCTGTCTGAAGTGGGTGCACAAGCTCGACCGCACATGTAGGGTGTAAATACCTTCTTTTCCAATCAGTTTGGGATCTCAGGGCTTCCAGAGACTTGTATTACACGTGTAAGAGCCTGTACAGCTGTGTGTGTTTTTTCATGTTTTAAAACAAGTCCTCGTCGTCTGCGTCAGTTCTTTAGGAAAATGCTGTAACGCTGCTTTGCTGTAAAATGTTTCGTGGACTATGGAATTTACCAGACTGTCCCTCAGTGTGGTGGTGAGCAGATAATGACTGAATTTTCACTTTTCGGTGAAATGTGAATGACATCACATTTTGAAATTATTCAGGAATACCTGTTTTTTTGGTGCGTGTTGGTGTTTTTGCCTACATTAACCACAATGCCTCGCAGCCATTCCACTCAGACATTCGTGTTTGTCATGCTAGTTGCTGCTATGGTATGAAGCTGCTAGCCTCTAGCGGAGATGAGGAGCGGGCTACTGCGGTTGGTAAACTCACCTCTAACTCCACACCACCTTTTTATTTCCCTTTAATTTTCCTATTTGTAGTCTTCAGCGCCAACTGACACTGACTCATGTGGCATGAGTGACTTGAGGGGTTATGATCATATTTTTATGCAGCTCCCTCTGGACACTACAAAGGGCTTCATTCAACTGCTTTTCAAGACCTGTAAACAGACTTTGATGTATGCAATCACTGAATCTTCCTTTTATCATTCACGCAGCACATTATGAGTAAATGCCCATTAGCACACAACATACTGATAATGTGTCTGCGGCAATTACATTGTATTTATTTTACCGTCTCTGTCTGCGGCTGCTGTCTGAATTTATATGCTCATGGGGACTGTTAGGCGAGTTATGCAAAGCTAAACAAGTAATTATTCAGAGTGAGTGAGAAAAGAAACAAAATAAGAATAATCACACCCGTGGCTTTCCATACAAATGTGCCCTTTCCAAAATACCGTACTGGTCCTCATGGAGCCAAGAAAAATCAAATTCAGCACTTGAATAACAGGTGGAAACTGGCGTCACGCAAAACTTTATAACCGACTGTGTGTGCTGAATGAGCAGAAAGACTGACGAATGGCATCCGCACAGTCAAGGTCAGATGAGAAGAGGTCAAACACCTCCGGCTCCATTTAAGTTCTGATGGGAGAGCACAGAACTCACAAGGGCAGTTTGTTCAGAACAGTAAGTCATGGTCAACAGGAGGCGTATGCATGTTCGCTTAACAGTCAAAGCCTTGACACAGCCTCTGTGTGCAGTTTTATTCTATCAAAACCTTCTGTATGTGTTTCTGCAATATTCGAAGGATTGGACCAAGATAGCGACAAAGATCTGACGGCAAGTTATTCTCAAAAATTTGGAATAAGTCTGGAGAGCTGTGTTTTTTAACCTCAGGGCGACCGAGTTGGGAGAAGTTGTTGCACGCGTAAGTAGGATGGCTGGCTTCTCAATTAATTGTTTGGATGACTGCACACAATTCCAGAAAATGGTGAGAAACAACCATCACGATTTCTCCCAGGCCAAGTTAACATCACGAAGTGTCCAAAACCCAAAGAAACTCATTTCAAAATCTTGTCAGAGTAAAGAAACCAGTAAACACTCACATTTCGGAGAACTGACTGAGCGGCTCAGAACAATAAACTGATTGAAAAAGTGCTGCTGATTAATTTTCTGTTGATTGACAAAGAATGAAAGAATTTCAAAAGAAAAACTATTTTCTCAAGAGGGGCCGATTTCTTAAGTGCACCTACAATCCAATGGGATCCATTACAAGTGTGAGAAGTGTCATGTAAATAGATATACTTCATAATTAATCATAATTGATCATTCCGTGGTGAGTGCCTCGAGTGAGAGAACAACGGCAGCCAATGTTAGTTTCGAAATGGAGCCCATTACCAGAAACTGATGACCGGCTATCAGCGCCTCACAGAAGTTCCACAGAGCCCCTTTAATTTATTCATGAATCTGAATTCTTTTTAAAATTAATCTTTTTATTAGCCCTTCAAATATCAAATAATTGATTAGTTTGTAATTTACTCAAGATTCTGACAAAAAAAAAAGAAAAAAAGACAGTTCATTGCTAAGTCTCGTTCCCAGGTCTTCCAGTAGCGATGCTTTGGGTTAGAATTTCACGGCAAACGCCGACCCAAAGTCTCGGTATTTGACAATCTGGGAATAAGATTTAACTATCAACTATCTCTCTCCAGCATCACCTTTCATGTATTATCACATGTATTACTGCCAATTCATACTGAACAATTAGTTATCAATTAATGAAATGCTTGATTACTTTTTCTGTCACACTTGTGGTCCTTCGTAAATTCTACCTTTTATGTTGCCTATAACGTTGGGTGTTAATTCAATTTCTCAGAACGTTTTAGTTTTTGATGAAATTGGACTGGATTATATTTAGTCGTTTAAAGATAAAGGTTGTGGACAAGAATAATAATAATAATAAAAAAAAAAACACCTTTGTATAACCTCCATTTTTTCACTTCACAACACAACAGCTCTAACAATAAAAAATACTTAATTACCGTTACACAAGCTATTTGTGACTCCCTATTACAGGCACAGTTTGAAGGACATTTTCCCTCTTGAAGTGAAGGTTACATTCAGCTTCAGCCTGCAGGCAAATGACAGTAAACATGCACAAAAACACTTGAAAAAAAAAAGAAAAAAAAAAGGAAAAGAGATTATAACTCAGCCTCGGTCTTCCTGACATGTGCTGCTGTCGATCAGCACGATAGGAGCCATGTGATTTCAGTGCGATAAGAAAACTCAATTATCTCATCACGCTAATCTCAGTAAATCTCTTTGTTATGCAGCGGCTGTAACCCCAATAACAGCTGAACCCTGGGCAGGAAATGCAGCCTCAACGCAAGGAACACCATAGATAAGCATCTTTATTGGAATACATACAATGTTTTACAGGTAAGACTTAAATAACTCGCAGTTTCTTTTTTTGTTTTTGTTTTACATCATCACAGACATAAATTGCGACTTCAATCGCCACACGTCACGTAGCTGAAAGGGGCACGACACCAAGCACGACAGTCGAATCAAGTTACATCGAGGATCACTTTTTCTGGAGCACTGTTTGGTTTTTTTTCCAAGTTGTCACAGAAAAATCAACAGCTGATAATCAAAATGACAAAGACCAATGTGCATACGGTACACACTCATCCACACAGTGATACACAGACACACATGCATGGGAACATTTCAGCTTCGAGCCGCCACAGCTGGAGCTTGCTGCTGGTCAGTGGACTGCAGTTGTCTTCCCAAGTACTCCCTGTGAAACAAAGGACACCAAATTAGACACTACACTTTAGTTCATTCCACTCTACTGTGTATAGAGAATAGTTTGAAAGTTTGGCGTCAATGGTCAGGTTGTTTTGGGGACAGTGACGTATGTCATTTCGAGAGACGGTGACCATCAACCTTCTGAGTCATGTAGGTATGTGGATGCGCTTTTTGGGAGACTTAAGGATAATTTTCAGTTTGTGACTACTTGTGATAAGAAGTTGGATCATCTTCGACCGTGTTTGTGGCAATCAAAACCGCCATTTTACGCCAAATCATGGTGTTTTCCTAACCGTTATCATGTGGGTTTCAAACCTAAACCTAACTCGGTCATAAGCACAGTGTTGTCACAACATGAACAAGAAAACTGAACCGAAAGAAACGCAGAGCTGCAACATAAAGAAATGTAATGTTTCAACATATCCATGGTTTGCAGTAACATACATTGCACATATTTATTCTGGCGCGCTTTGGTTGCAAAATCCATAAACCAGCACCTCTTCAGTTTATTATTTGACTACTTGTAACACAAAAGCTGAAGTGTGAAGTGTAAGTGTTGTGGTTTTACTGGGGGTTTGTGTCAAACTGGGACTGCATCTAAGGATCAATTTATTTTCTTGATTAATTAACAGGTCTAACATTTGCTCACATGCTTGTCACAATTTTCTCTAAGCCCAAAGTAACATTTTCAAAGTGCCTGTTTTGTCAGAGGATTTTCAGCTTACAATGAAATTCTCTCATTTGAGAAGTTGGGACCACAGAATGTTTGATAAAACTAAAATGTCATGGTTGCCTAGAAATTGCTGCTCCGACAGGAAAGGGACAATAAAGCGCTGTAAAAAAAAAGTCATCATTCAATCAGTTAAAAAAATAGTTGCTGATGACTGATGACTTTTTTTTTTACAGCGCTTTATTGTCCCTTTCCTGTCGGAGCAGCAATTTCTAGGCAACCATGACATTTTAGTTTTCGTTATGCGCAATCAAATGACATACTGCGTATTTTCACACAACAATGGCATCAATCTTCTCAGCAAGACAGCAGAAAGTGCATTTCCACATCCAGGTGATTACTGTGGCAGATGTGGTTCTTTAATATCGGAGTAAGTGGTAGTTTTAAATGACTTCTCCCAGTTATTCTGACCTGGACATGATATCAGTCTAAGCAGTGAAATAAAATACCATTATTTTGAAAGGTCGGACTTTCTTTTTCATGATTCTTCTCGGCAGTAGCATTTTCAGATATTATATCACGACACTCACCTTACTGCTACCCAAAATATCAAATGCCTCTCACAAACTGAAAAAAACAAAAACGTGAATAATATCTGATGGAGGAAATTATGTTCTCTGAACCAACACTCAGACCAGTGAGTGCTGATAGATTTTTCCCCAGCAGACCGACAAAGCTGTTAGAACTTCCTGATGAAACTCTCTGCTTTTGTTTGACTTTAATTAAAGTATGGATCACAGAAGTCCGTTCATACGTAGAAATGTGCAGGAGTGATTGAAAACAGCTCAATAACCTTGCTGACTCATCTTTTAACTATTTTTCTCCTTGTCTTTACTTTGGTATCTTTAAATATGAAACTCTGCTCATCACCCGTGAAAGCATCCAAGGCCGCCCTTTAATGTTTGATCTCACTGTTGACTAGCGACACCAACAAAGAGTAAAGTCTTTGCTTTTTTTTAAAAACTGTGCTATGAGGGACAGAGGTCGGTGTCCACAGCTGGAGATTCCACTGATTAGAAGTCAGTTTATTAAAAATAGAGAAATACTTCTTGTTTTTGTAGAAAAGAAGAAGAAGAACAACTTTTAATGCTCTCATATTTACATTAGAACTAAATCCCAGTAAGAGGAGAAAAAATCTCCACACTTCCCTGAAGTTGTCATTGATGACCTTGAGCCAGAATTATAAAAGTCAGCCAGAGCGCCTTCTGATGTACGTACGTACAGCTGCTGTATGAATTCAAATCTACACAACAAGATGAGTCATGAAGGTGAATCACAACAAGGATATATAAAGAAATCTAATTAATTATATTAAAATACAAATTACAAAGTGATTCAACACCAAGTTGAGGGAAGCAGAACAGAAAACAATGCGTGGGAAGACAGCACCAGCCAGTGAGAGCCCATCATAAGATGAATGCATGATGAATAAAAAGATACGGTTTTGTTTTACTACTTTAAAAACACATCCAAACGTCTGGTATCGTGTACGTAATGAAACCCATCTAAAAGACCCTTCTACACGGAGCGTGGCTGATTCATTAGCACTTTATTGAAAAAGGTGCATCACTGAATGTAGCTTAACAAAAAAAAGGAGAAACTTCAATCTGCTAAAATGTAGCACTGAAGGTCAATGTTCTCGTGTCTTCAGCTGTGACAACATTACATTAAATTATATTCATTTGTCAGACTCAAAGGCTGCTGCTGTTGCATGACAAAGTAACAATGTTGGATCACCTTATCGTTTACGTCCGGCAGCAGCTGGCGCCTCACGATAAAGGACACTAAACCTGCACTTGAACAATGGCACTTTCAAGCCGGTTAGCAGTACATTTTCAAATATATTCTAACAAATAAATGCCAGTGCCCTCATGAAGGTGAGGTGGCAGTCTGTAACCTGTGACAGCAAGCGGTTTGAAGTGGCTTCTTATGTTCAAACAGCTGATGGTGGGTTTATAGTCTCTCCTTTATGTGATTCCCTCTTGTTCGCTGATGAAGATCTTTCACCAAAACGGCCTAATAAACTCAGTACTGGCAGTGTGCGAGTATTCAACCATTTCTTGCAGGTTATTTGATTTTTGTGGGCCATTTCACACCAGGTGCAGAGTGAATAATCCTGAGATTTGACAATTGGTAACACTCAGTGTGGGACGCTTGAATGTCTAGTGTGAACTAGTGTTCCAGGTTAAAGTCCTGTAAATGTAAGGAATCTTACCAAATTGTTATTATTTCACCACTTCCTAATTGATCAGCAACTATAGACATTATACAATACATTTGGGATACGGCTCGATTTGTTACTTATTCGACTTGCAACCTGGAGCACAGCAGCATAACATTACCCCAGCCACTGAGCTTCCCACCCTGAGCATAATGTCAGAGGTAATGAGAGCAAAATATTCGTGATACGTCTAATTTGGACAGTGAAAAAGAGCAAATGCATTAGCGTAGTGATTAGACATACAATTTTTCTTATCAC